>JAGPYM010000043.1:12500-252119 GCA_020736575.1 Thelonectria olida
TATCTTTTTAATATAAATATTTAATAAGAAATAGATTTAATAGCTAATTTAAATTTAGTTTATATTACTAATAAAAGTAGTAAAATTACAAAATAAGTTTATAAGTAAACTTAATTAATTAAAATTATCTAGTTAAATATATAATTTATAATATATTTATTATATTTTATAATTATTTAATAATAGTAATTTTAATAGTTATTTTAATAAGAAATTTTAAAATTATAATTTTAAAACTATTATATATAATAATTATAATTTAAATAAATATTTAAAAAGTAATAAAAAAAGGTTTAAAAATATAAAATAAATTAAATAAATAAATAAATATAAAAATTAAAAAGTAAAAAGAGAGGGAAAGCTAAAAATATTAAATAAAAAAGAAAATTAAAAAATGAATTAAATAAATTTAAAAGTAATTAAATTAATAAAAATAAATAAAATAATTAAATAGAAAAATATATAAATAAATTAATATAATAATAAAAATTATTAATTCTAAAAATAATAAATATATATTAATATAATTTCATTAATTATTATTAAAATTTCTTTTTTTAAATAGTTATAATAAATTATTTATATTTACTCTTTTTAAATTTATAATCTTTTTATTAAAAATATATATTATAAATAATTTAAAATATATAATATTAATATATTATATAATAAATAATTATTATAAAAAATTAAATATTTTAAAAATATATATTATATAATATATATTTAATTTATATAATAAAAATTAAATTAATTCTTTTTAAATATTTTTAAAACTTTTTTATTATTTAACTTAAACTATTTAATAAGTCTAATAAAAGTTATAACTAATTGGGTATTTATTAGTATAGCATTTGCTATAAATAGACTACTATTATATCGTATCCGGAGGTCCCGAACCCCGCCTCTCTCTTTGTCAATCCCCTTCGTTATCTAGATTGCCTCCCACGTTGTCCGCTATGACCTTACCAATCTCTAAAGCTCATCTCCGTGTGGCAAGACCGACAAACAATATCAATGCCCTGCTAAAGTTCTACTGTGATGGGCTCGGCTTCCATAAGATTGGCGAGTTTCGAGACCACGATGACTTTAATGGCATAATGCTGGGCCATAGTGGATGCGGATACCATCTGGAGTTCACAACAAAACGTGGTCACGACGCTGGAAGAGCACCCACGCAAGATAATCTGATGATTTTCTATCTCCCTGAGCCTTCCGATTATAACAAAGCGGTTTCAGACATGGAGAGCGCGGTGGGACCTGCTGTCGTGAGCTTCAACCCTTATTGGGATGACTGTGGGAAGACCTTCGAAGATCCCGATGGGTATCGAATTGTCTTGGCTAATACGAAGTGGAACTTGTAAGGGGTCAGATCATATGGGGGTCGGAATGGTATGTATTATTTGAGAGAGCTGGACCGGTGCGTTCTTGGCTAATAGACCAATGGCATGTGCTGCATTGTCTGCTACGTAGGTACCATCTCTTGCGAATGGGAGAATGAGGAGGCGGCAACAAAGCTACCTCATATGTTTACCCTGATGGACATGTGGTGGTCGACTAGTCTTAGAATTCCTCTTTGGAGACCACCACGTTTGCTTCCTTGGAGGAGTTGCCATGCTCTTCGGTGGAACTAGAGTCCTGGAGCGCAGTAGGAGCCTTGGTGTGTCTTCTCTGCTTCTACGTGAGGCTAGGAGTGTCGAAGATGTAGGTAATATCCTCTAGGGTGTAGCCTCTAGTTTCGACGAAGAAATACCAGACCGCAACACGCTTTTCGTGGCTAGTGATGGGCGTGAAGTGAGGAGTGATGGTCATGCTGTGCTTACTTCAAGAAATGTGTAGGCAATATAAGTAATGTACTACTTCCATCCAATGGTTTGTATCCAATCCGGTTGACGTAGGCGGAAAAGAAGCCTGCTGCGTGCATGACACCCATCATGTAAGTGACACCGCGAGCTCGAACCTCGTACGGTAGAAGCTCAGCAGGATAGGCCCAACGAGCAGTCCAGCCAAGATCATAGGCACCGTTGGAGAGGAAGATAGAAACCAAAACACCGATTGCATAGTCATTCGTTTGGTACGTGGTGTAGACTAGAATTGTTAGCACATGAGAGCCAGAAGTTGACTCTCTGGTGTATCTGGTAACTTACAAGCGGCCAAAGTGGTCCAAAGAATGAAAGCAATGAACATGCCCGATGCGGAGGGGATGAACGGCTTTCTGCGACCCAATAATTCGACAACTAGAGATGTCCCCATGGCCAGCACGGGGTTGTACATGGACGGGCACCCGCTAATGGTTGTCTGCGTAATCGTCTCGGTGATGCCGATACTGTTGAGGACGGAGTGAAGATAGTATTAAACGGGACCATTACTGGAAATCTGGGACGATGGTCGTTCATGGCCACGTTTCAAGGCAATACCAACAAAGATATATGTCAGTACATATCTCGAGGAACAGACCGCAGAAGGTGACAATGATGAGTCTTGTCTTATTTGGCTTGGTCTTGATCAGGTCAAGGTAGCGTCCTTGCTCCTTGGCCCGAGAGTCCTTGAGAATGGCGTCTTTGATCTGAGTGTACTCGAGCTCCGCGATTTGGCTATTCTAATCGCCATTGACATAGTAATTTACAAGGTCTCTCGTGCCTTGGCTCCGTTTCCGGTCAAGATGAGCTAGCGAGGGCTCTCTGGAACAAGCTAAATGAGGGCGACTTGAATGACAGAGGGAAAACCCCGAAGGAGACTGGGAATTCTCCGCGACAGGAGCTGTTGACATACTGGGTGCCGTATGTCGTCCACGCGGCCATAATGGCTCCAATGTACCAGGCAGTGGGAAAATAAGTCAACACAGTTCCGCGATGCTTGGGAAGAGGTAACTCGACAAGAAGAAGAGGAGCTCCAACAACTGTAAATGACAGACCTCAACCAATTAGCAGACGTGCAATCACAAACTGTGCGACGTGTTTGGATGAGGCATGGAGGATGGCCTCGACCAGCGTCCACGATGCCCCTAAGGCAGTCGACTTTCGAGGACCGAACCTATCAATGAACCATCCAATGAGAGGCAGAGAAATCATAGCACCAACGGTATGAATGGAGTTTAGAAGGCCGAGAACCGGAGCGCTAGGATGGTTAAATTCTAGTAAACGACCAGCCGTGGTGAGTCTTAAACATCATCAATTAATGCCAAGCTTGCGAACACTCACCTTCTTGCCACGACGGAAGCAACTGGATATTGCCCATGATCATTCCGTCGAATCCTGAATATGAACTGCTAAGGATTACGATGGGCAACAGGAGGTATAAAATCCTGAGGCCGTGGTCGTGCCACCAGGATGTTGCGGGGCGGGGGTGAGCGGATCTGCCGTGTTGAGATGGAACGGCAGCTGCAAAGGCTTAAGAATTGGGGAAACTTGAGAGAAAGAAGGAAGGAATGTTCCAAAAGGTTTTCTAATTATGCCAAAATCTAGAAATGGATGTTGATGATGAAGATGGAATCGAGATGGACGATTGGACACCCGCCCCTTACCTCTCTATAAAGCTCTTCATCAACAGTCACAAGAGGCGTCCATGGTCGTTTACGAAAAGAAAAGGGTTGAAAATGACTGGATCCGGCAGAACGGAACTACCATGAAGAGCTAGACAAAGAATGGGACTATATGCATCCCTAGGTAGCACGCAATATTGAGGCTGGATAATAGACGGCTCAAGCATGGGCAAGCAGATGACTTCCGATCAGTCTCAATAGTATACATCTGGGTCAGAATGCCACGAGAGTCCATGTTGCAACGAGATACATCGGAGAAGATCACTTGGGTGTTAGAGCTAAATGGCCGAGCCTCGCAATGGTGTGATGGAGGATTTGTGCCGGATCCAAGTTGATAGTGGATTCCATTGATGTGAATAAATCAAGGCTAACAATACTAGCGGCTCTCATTCTTCTGGTCTCGTTTGTGTGGGCCGTATATTCGTCTCGTCACTGAACTCTGGCATGTCGTTAATCAACTCCGACAACTTCGGCCGTTTTGCTCCGTCAAACATCGGACATTGCCAACTAAATCCACCTCAGAATCTATCTCAATCTTCTCATCTGAGACGTCACAATCTCCGGCAAGAATGATGAGGACCCTGGAAATTTGTTGATCACTCGCGGGTCCGAATCGCGTTCTTGAATGGATTTCCGAGATGGTGGCCATTTCAAGGCTGCTTGGACGTGAACTTGAGCCTGAGCTGGACGAAAGCTTCATCCTCTGCACTTGTTAGAGATCAAATGCATTTTCAATGTTTATACTTTGTCATATCTGTGACTGACGCTCACCAAACGCAGATTCTCGAACCCTGTGTCTTATAGTCTGTATCCAGCAGCCCCGGCGCTCGGGTACTCTCACTTTCGCACATACACACTGCTGTTGCTACCGCGCGTTTCCTCATCGATATTCCTCTCATCGCCTTTCAGAATGTCGTTTTCATTTTAGTATTCAACTTTCTTTCGAGGCTACAGGTGGAAGCCGGGAAATTCTCCTTCTTCTTCTTCTATCTCACCCTATTCATTTCGACTATCTGTTTCAGCAATTTACTGAGCATGTTTGCCTACTTTGTAGGAACCCTCGGTGATTGTGCGTGCTTGCAAAACATGCTAGAGATTTGTAGAGAGCTGACACTACCCAGGGCTTCCATTACGGAGGCTTCTCTTGTGCTGTGCTGCTTCTCTTTGCCGTCTTCATAATCCCGCCGGATGACATGAGCCCCTTGTTCGGGTGGCTACATCATATAAATCCCATGTTTTATTGTTTTGAAAACATGAGTAAGCACTAATATCTTAGTGCGTCTCCTTTTGCTGAGCTGAGTTGACGCCAGAATAGCTCTTCACCAACGAATTTGCCTTGCTGACCCTCTCTTGTGACGACAATCTCGCTCCCCAAAACGGGCTTCCGGGGCACCAGACATGCCCCGTCAGAGGTGTTCATCCAGGGCAGACCAGCGTCCCAGGGATTCAATATGTCGAGTCTTTTGGTTTCTCTGCCTCTCATAGATGGCGCAATATTGGGATTATGATGAGCATCGCGTTCATCTATCTCTTTGTCGGGATTTTAGGCAGCGAGGTCATTGTCTTTGCTCCTCGCGGCGGTTCTTGACTTGTCTTTGCAAAGCGAGAGTCTAAGAAGTCGACGAGACCTGAGCTCGAATATGTCGAAAGTCGGCTCCTGTATCGGGGTCCAGCTCTACTGCTAGTCGCTTCAACGTCATCTCAGGCACTATCGGCGACTTGGCACTGACCTGGAACAAAGTCAACCTGGAATTGGAGAGAGCCATATCCTGAAAGGCATATCGTGTTATGTCAGTCATGGGGAGCTCGCTGCTTTGTGCGGCGCAAGCGGTGCTGGCAACACGACGCTGCTCGCGGCCTTGAGCCAGATGTACTTCGCAGGAAACCAGAGTGGCGAAGTTCTTGTGGGAGACCAGCCTCCAAGCTTGAGTTATAGAAAGAAAGTCAGTAAGGATGGCCTATTCACAGTGTACCACCTCTTCTCCTAATTCTTTGCTAAAAAACAACCCAGGGTTTGCTCAGCAGATGGACCTTCACGACGGTACAGGTACAGTACGGGCGGCGCTTCAATTCTCGGCTCTACTGCGACAACCCAAGTCCTATTCTCAGAAGGAGAAACTTGCATATGCCGATAAAATACTTAATCTCTTGGATCTGATGGACGTGCAACACGCTCGCCAGGAACAGGCCACCGCGGTCACAATTCATCAGCGTTCTGCCCTCCTTTTCTCCTAATTCGATAATTTGCTGTCTCTATTATCCAAGGGTCAGCAGCTTTGGTAAGTCAAACTCTGCAGCTCGGGTCGACTAAACGTATTGAGAGCTTCCAGCCTTGGCAAGGTCGTCAATGCCCTGCCCTCCTTTGCTCGCCACGGTGCCCTTTATCCAGAGGGTGCCAACCCCGGCGAATTCATTCTTGAAACTGTTGGCGCTGGTGTTAATGCGCGCATGTCTGACAAGAGTCCCGACTGGGCAGCAATATGGGCACCCTCTGACGAAGCTGCTAGCCTCGGGCGAGAGATCCAGGACAGCAAGAACGGTGAGCGAGCCGGCAGAGCGCCCGATGCTGGTGTCGAGGACGGTTCCGATTGTAACACATCAATCTCAACGCAATGTATTTGTTCTCAAAGCGAATGCTATTGAATCAATGGATAAGTCCTCCGTACATGTACTCCAAGGTCTGGGTGCATGTTATTAGCGCAATTCTTGTTGGATTCACCTTCTTCCAGATTGGCACAAGTTCCCAAGACCTTCAAAATCGGTGAGTCCCCATCTCGACTCAACGGGAACTGCTTTCTTATATTGAATCAACATGTCCACTATGTTCTTTATCCTCTTTGCCTGCAATCCCATCGTCGACGTCATCCTTGCTCGTTACTTCTTCGCTAGCCTGTACTGAATGTTTCGCGAGGGGCCGTCTCATGCATACGGATGGGTTGCATTTGCATCTTCGACAATTGTCTCGGAAATCCCCGGTTCAATCATCGTGACAGGTGTTGTACTTCTTGAGATGGGATTTTCCAAGTGGCTTGTCGCTCCGTGGTGAGGCCGCCTACATCTTTTTATTTCTCTTGACGTATGAGATCTTCTAGGTGAGTCGATCTTTGCTGCTGTATCTAGCACCCGTAAACCAATTCCAAGCCTAGGTGCTCCTAGGGCTGTTCATGACGGCCCTAAGTCCAGACTTGGGCTTAGCTGGATATGTCCTCGTCTTTATCGTCTGCACTTGCAACTGGTTCAATGGAATCATTGTTCCATATGACCAAATCCAAGTCTTCTGGTGGAATACCAGTGGCTCCTTTCTCAATAAGTTCACTGTTCTAACCATTGAGAATAGCTCTACTACCTATCTCCATTTACCTATGTGTTGGGCGGCATGGTCACTACTGTCACCACCTCCGTCTCAGTATCATGCAGGTCTTCTGAGCTAACCATCTTCACCGCACCGCCAAACGAAACGTGCTCCTCGTATGCCTCTGAGCGGGCTTCTTCAGTCTCCGCTCTGCTTCTCAACCCCGATGCGCCCAACGATGTTCCATGTGAGGTTTGTCGTTGGACACCTGCTAGCCAGTTTTTGGCGCAGTTTAATCCTGGCGATGGACAACTCGGGGGGATATGGGGATGCTGGGCAATCTTTGTGGATTTTACGGTTGGGAATTTCGTTTTAGTTTACTTCTTCACATGGGCCACAAAGGTCAAGGGTTGGAAGTTCTTCAATTTCTTTTAACGGTGGAGGGGCGTTGAGATGGACTGGGACTAAAAATGGTGATGAATCATACTTTACCACCAGTGCTTCCTGTTCAAGATAGGAAACACAGTCTGAATTATTTGAAGTTGGATCGCCTACCAGAATATGATGATAGTGATATTGCATTCATGTAAATCTTTCCATGATAAACTCTCCACTCGTTCAAAATCCGAGATAAAAATAAGTGCAGGGTTGGATCACTGCTCGAGCCCAATATCTCTCACCATCATTAGACTAATGAACCGTCAAATCGATTAGTGCTGCACAGATTAACAAAGGTCGGGGTCACGTTCTAAATCACCGTCAATATCATTTTGTCAAACCAACATCTAGTAGACAGTGTCTGACTCTCCATTAATCATTCCAGAAAGCACTATGACATTGCGCTTCAGTGATTCAGCGCCATGACACCAAGCTACTCACGATCTACCCAGAGAAGAGGGTGTATTGCTACATACTTAGCCATGACGTTCTAATGAAAAAATATTCAGTCGTCGTTCTCACGACGCTCACGTGATGGTATATGGTAGTTGTGACCAATGTCTCCTATGTATGAAACTGACACGCGCTGATGTCTTGGACTCTTAACAGACAGCATGTGAGTCTTGTAAGTTGTAGATGTCACTTAATAAGATTTTACTTCTCATATATAAGATCCAGTGCTGCTAAATAGCCTGGCAGAATTTATTGCGCAACATAAGCTACATGTTTAGAAAAATGTCGGGCCGTACACCAACCCCCCGTTATGGTGGCAATCAACCCCCAAACAACCAATATCAAACATTTGACTATGTCGATCCTGCTTGGATTACTGCTGGAAATGTTGGGCCTCTTCCACAGTATGAATGGAATGCTGTGATTACTGCGAATTCCGCCGAACAGAGTAACCAGTCTGAGGAAGGTCAATTGGACAACTCTGAGCAACTTTCGCTCTCCGGGTCATCTCTCTGGTGTCCACGTTGCTCGCTTAGATTTCATACACGCTGGGACTTAACGTAAGTGCCCCTGATTCTGAGGTTTCATAGGAGGTATGGCTGACCCAGATGTCCCAACAGAACCCACCTTGGTACGCATCTCTTCCCATTGCCATGCATTGAGAAAACCTGCACCGCCACCTTTTCCTCGGAGCACGAACGTTTATATCACATGTCTCACGCGCACCCAGTATCAGTTTGGGGTTGCCCGTGGCGACGATGCACGTTTTGGTTGAACCAGCGTGGACTATGGACCGAGCTGAAGGAGAAGCATATGCGAGACGTGCATAATGGAGAGCTGCCTTCAAACCCTTTTTAAGAGACATTGAGGCGCGTCGAAAGTTGCGTCAGTTTGAAGTTAGAAAGCGCCGGGGCAAATATTTCCTTATACAAGCTATGTGACCTTCCCTTTGTCTTGGACTTGAGTGGGTGCATACGCACTTTTTTGTTACCGCTGGGGCATGGTAGAAACGGTAGCCATCCTAACGTCATAATCTACTTTCTGGTAGCAAGCTTGAATAAGATATAGTGATTAGCTTTCCATAGGCTGACCATTAGTATCTGTTCGGCTAGTCAGCCTAGCTACTCGAAGGGGTACTCTTACGTTGACTAATTGCAAATAATGCTCTAGGTAGCCGTGCATTGAAAGTCACTGCTCTGTTTCTCGAGCCTATGAAACGTAAGCTCCACTCACTTATCACGCCGAAGTGCTGCAATGTGCTTCACAAAGGACTTTAGACGTCTCTTTTCTGTGCGCGAGGGACGTATCTGAGGCTTGCAGGGTTTCAACGGAGTATTACCAATGTCAAATATACAAGCTATTACTTGGCGCCTATGTGACGCTGTGTGGAACTAATTACGTGTTGCAAGTTCCCTACGTCTTCAAAAGTCAACACGGATGCAAGAACAGAGCCATGGAGATCACAGAATAGGGTGTGGCGCGTCTGGGATAAGTGCAAGAGTGGGTTGGACAATGACAGCGTAGGAGAAAAAAAATAGCGACTGTTAGAGATACTCTACACACTATCGGATGCTTGCTACCTGGCAGTCAAACTCAAAGCAAGAAACGTTGAATTGCTTTCAGCGGAAAATTGGTCATTCTAGGCAGACTAAGCTACCGAAAGTGCAATACAACGTTTGATAGGTGAGGAGTGGTATGAAGATCGAGAGGTCTGCTGTTGCAACGTCCAATGGCCTGGAGACGCGTTCTACTTGTTGATATTATGACCAAATCACATTATTCCGGCCATGATTCTATTCAGTAAAGCCTACTCGCAACTCAGGCTACCCACACGGATCGTCGTCAGAGTCGTAGTGGCGTGTCTAGTCGTAAGGACAGGCAAGGTCCTTTACAGACTCCAGGCTTCAAATCCACCCAAATGGCTTCAGGCAGATCAGTCAGTCGACTCGACGAGTTGTTGACCGCTCTTGACGAATGCAACGTCTCTTCTTTTTAGCCCACCTAGGGTACAACTTCCTCTATGGGAGGCCAGCGACTAATGACATAGCGAGCCTGAATAATAAAGAGTTGTCAATCCAGCCCTGGGTATTTAAGACGGCAATCTGATTGCTCGTTGATTCTTCTCGCAAGCTTGGACGCGGGGAATGGGTCGGTTTCAAGGCAAATGTCACATCATCTGCATATTGCCAACAGTTTAAAATACCCTGACTGCCAAGATCGAAGGGATGGCGAACCTCCCCTGCCGATTATCGACGTCTCTGGCATATACGGTCTGGCGGCTTCACCTTTGGAAATTTTCAACAACGCCAACCTCGGCCGAAGCATAGATGCATGAATGTACATCTTATGCACTACACACACCGAACTTCTTACGGCATATTTCGTGCATCAACTAAAACATCTACCGCGAAAAGGTCTGGCTCTATTCGATCCCAACCCCGCAGAGAACAAGATGAACCCGGGGAAAACCGGGGGTGTCCGCATAGAGTTATTCCCTAGATCCCAGGCTCGACCAACCATCCATGCTCATTAGGTGGTTATTAGCTAATAGGTTCCCATCTAAACCCCAGCACGGAATCCAACGAGCGGAGACTCGGGGACAGGAGCGACTGTTTCTGCCGAGACGAACCTCAACGCCGGACGATTCTCCCAACGCTCTCTTCACAGCCTGCGTGACAGATGGGCAGACGCCTCTTAAACCGAGAGTCCTCGCTGCGGGTCTGTCTGGGGTATCCTAATTTTTCTCGCACACCTTGGTAAATATTGGCTAATTATTACCTAAAAATGTCATCGGCTTGCCGAGGAAAATCCCTCTTCTCGAGAGGCATACTGAGATGGCAGAGGGCGTATAAAAATGAGAAGAGTGCCAAGTTTTTGAAGGGGAAAAAGGGCGGAACCGTAGAGCTCCCTGCATCCAGCTTACTCGTTGAAAATGGCACTCAAGATTGAGGAAGAATGCGTCTCCACGCCCATCTCGACCAGCTCGAGCCTGGGACACCGCATTGGAAACCCTGTAAGCGATCTCCCGCACTTCTTATCTTTCCTGCTGCTTACATGATAATGTGTCAAAGTCACCTTTGGCGATGGGGGGCTTTGCGACCACCCTGTTAACCCTGTCCTTGGCTATGATGGGCTTTCGTGGGGTAGAGACGCAGACCGTCTTTATCGCTAATCTTTGCTTCGCTGCTGGAGTCGGCATGCTTATCTCTGCCCAGTGGGAAATGGTCAGAGGCAATACCTTTGGGTACTCTTCATTGAGCGCTTTTGGTACGTTGAGAAGTTCATTGACCTCATTGGGCCCTTGTAAACACCATTCGATCGGTAGATGGGGATGAACCCATTTCTCCTTGGGATATTTGGACCGTTCACCTCAAGTTACATGACTGACCACCCTGAACAGGCCTCTTCTATGGTGGCTACGGCGTCATCCTGGCCCCATCTCTGGGTGTTCTCGAGTCGTATGGCGGCGCGACTGCAGAGTATCATAACGCGTTGGGCTTCTTTGTTTTGAGTAAGATACCATCCATTCATCTAGTTGAGGCAATGACTAACGCCAAGTGTTCAGTTTGGGCTGTTCTCGATATCTTCTTCATGCTCGGGTCGTTGCCCATGTATTTCACTACCTTCTCCAAGAAAATGGGTGCACTGCTAACTTGTATTCTCTGATAGTAACCTAGTTTCATTTGGCATCTTTGCAACAATCTTCCTATGCTTTACTCTAGATGCAGCATCGAACTTTGCTCTGGCTGACGGCAAAGGGGATACTGCCAAGGCACTGATGAAGGCAGCTGGCGCCTTCGGCTTCATCTCTGGCCTGTTGGGATATTACAGCTGCGCTGCATCCATGTGCCAGGACGCGCTGCCGTTTGATTTGCCCCTTGGAGACACCTCTCGATACTTCAACAGACGGCGCAAGAACTTGTAAAGAACAACATACATTCTGCAATCGTTCGTGGCAACTTGTTTCAGTTAGTTGGACTTCGGATTTATCCTAGCATGAATGTATTTGCTGACAGTTGACGGAATATCTAGAAGTGTCTATCGCTTTGCAAATGTCAATACTATGACACTACATTGCAGCCGGAGCGGAACGCGATTTGATGTCGGACTAGATGTTAAAGGAAGACTGTAGTCTGCATGGGGAAAGTGAACTTTGGTCACGGAATCAGACGGTGACTCTTGGGAGGTAGGAAATGGAACATTGACATCAATTATTACGTGGAAATTTCAACGAGCTTGGCTACGGAGAATGAACACAAGCCTAACTAATCGCTTGTAATTTGAAGGATGGAGCACCCAATAAGTGCCGCTTTAGCAACGCATTTCTTTGCAGTAGAGGCCTAATAAAGTCCGTGAATAATTCAATTTACACAAGTCTCTACATTTTCTCCCCATTGTAACGAAGCGAATGGCACACAGTCAGACGAGTGGTCTAGGTTCTAGGTGTCACTGTGGCTGTTGAGTTTCTTCATTGCAGGCTCATCCGAATACGAGGTCAGCTTGTTGCCATTCGTACACTTTATGCACCCGCCTGTGCAGTGGCCGAGCCACGTCGGCGGCGTTGGTCACTGGGAGCTTCACCAAAGGTGCCCTTACGTACCCTGCGGAACGATGCGCCTCGGGTACAGGAGAGGCTAGAGGAGTGATACATGCTTCAGGGATTTGACTTGCTAAACGTTGGCTCGTTCTCTTTACGGTTCAGGAACCTGAGCCTCAAAGTTAAGAGAAATTGGGAGAGGGGGTGAAGGCGGCATATTGGCTGTATAAAGATGCCAAACGAGTACACCCCAATTTGAAGCACTTTCGCCATCCACATAATTCAGACCAGATTGCAACTTCTTCCCAATCGAGATTAAAAAATTTGCAGCCTAATATCATACTCAAGCATCTGGTCATGATGCGAAACTGTACTCTCTTCATACTCATTACAATCCTCCTTCAATCAGCCCTCAGTATGTGAATGGTTCATCTTCTGTGAGGACTTTATGGACTGATTCAAAGCCTCAGCGAGATCATTGGTCTCCATAGATGACACACGGCGACCGGGTCTCGAAGGCCGAGCCGCTGCAGTTGCACCTGATGGCTATGCCCCAGCTCCAGTCCCGTGTCCAACAACCCGACCAGCCGTTCGGGCGGCCACCGGGCTATCTACTCAAGAAAGAGAATGGCTCCAGGTCCGCGGGAACAACACCACCCCTGCATTGAAAACCATACTCAGTCGGGCAAATATCAGCGGCCTAGACACTGACGCGTACATTGACGGCATCGTCGCCAACGGCAGCTCTGTGCCTCGGATCGGCATCGCCATATCAGGCGGGGGTTACCGAGCATTGATGAACGGGGCCGGTGCCATCGCAGCGTTCGATAACCGCTCCGCAAACTCGGTGGGAAACGGCAAACTGGGCGGTATACTTCAGGCAGCGACGTATCTCAGTGGACTCTCGGGCGGAAGTTGGCTGGTGGGAAGTCTTTATGTGCAGAACTTTACCACGGTAGATGCCATCATCTTCGCGTCCGGCGGCTTTCTCAGCGAGCTTTGGCAATTCGAAAACTCGATCCTTACTGGTCTGTTGGCTGTACTTACTTCCTGGCAGTGAACTTGCTGACTTTGACGAGTAACAGGGCCTGAAGATTTGTCTGCAACCGAGTACTATCGTCAGTTATATCAGGATGTCAAGGATAAAGTCGACGCTGGTTACAACAAGACCATCACCGACTATTGGGGCAGGGCCTTGTCGTACCAGCTTGTCAACGCCAGTGATGGAGGGCCCGGTATGTGGAATAAAAACGCAGCCTTTGGCGGGACAAGCTAACCTCGACCACAGCATACACATTTTCATCCATTGCGGAAGATGCTGGTTTTGTGAAGGCTACAACGCCTATGCCCATCATCGTCGCCGTGGAGAGGGCATCCGGGCAGCTGCTCATCCCATCCAATTCTACTGTCTTTGAGTTCAACCCGTGGGAAATGGGCTCTTACGATGCAGGAATGTTCGCCTTTGCGCCTCTGAAGTATGTCGGCTCAAACTTCACCAACGGCACCATCGCCCGCAGTGAGGACTGCATCGCGGGGTTCGACAACGCAGGGTTCGTCATGGGGACCTCATCTTCGCTCTTCAACCAGGCATTCTTACAAATCGGTCAATTATCAAAGGTTCCAGATTTCCTGCAACAGGCCATCAACGACACACTGAAGCAACTAGGCGACGAAAACAGAGATATTGCGAGTTGGCCAAACCCCTTCTACAGGTACAACCCAAGCAACAATTCTAATGCCAACACCACTCTTCTCACACTTGTCGATGGCGGTGAGGATTTGCAAAACATCCCCCTGCATCCGCTCATTCTTCCCGAACGACAAGTCGACGCCATCTTCGCCGTGGACGGATCAGCCGACACGCAAACCCTGTGGCCAAACGGGACTGCCCTCGTCGCGACGTACAGCAGATCCAAGAATCATTCCTCTACTGATAGCTCCGACTTCCCACAGATCCCAGACCAGAACACCTTCGTCAATTTGGGCCTAAATAAGCGTCCATCCTTTTTCGGGTGTGATGCCAACTCCTCCGGGCCGCTCATCATCTACCTGCCAAACGCGCCATATTCGTACTATTCCAACTTTTCAACCTTTGATCTTGACTACAGTATCGAAGAGCGCAACGAAATCATCCGCAACGGGTATAATGTTGCGACCATGGGCAACGGCACGGTGGACTCCGACTGGCCTACCTGTGTAGCATGCGCCATTTTGTCTCGCAGCTTCGTTCGCACAAAGACTGACATACCCCAAAAGTGTGTCTCCTGCTTTTCGAGCTTCTGCTGGGACGGCATGACGAACTCAACCACGCCGAACACGTATCAGCCAGAGCAGATAATTGAAAGCGGCGCAGAGACGGCGGCCGCTCGGGTAGGCGGCATGGGGAGCTGGGCGTTTGTGGCCTTCATTGCGTTGGCACTTCTGGCATGAAACACCTGCAAAGGTAGTTAGGCATCAACCAAGATTGAGTTTACCCTGATATGATTTTGGTGATCCTATCAACTTCGCAAGAAGACATGTCGAGTTGTAAGTTTGGGATGGACAAAGAGACTGCCCCGCCAAGGCTGCCACAAGAACCAATGAATGCGCTTGGAGGCGCCATCACATGCTGGGTACTGCAGACCGTTTGTCCTTTGTCCCACAGTCCAATTGAGAGGGTTGGGTGATTGACAACGCCATGCCGCAAACTCTACGTCAGTTGTGAGTGGTAGCCAACTGCCAACGTTGAGGGGTAGGTTCGAGGACACCCAAGCCACATTCACCGTTTGCCAATCTAAAGTCTCCGAAACCGAAGGGAGGCTTGCAATGTGGAATTTCCCAGGTCCAGCGTGAACGAGTGTGTCTTGGTGGGTTCAGTTCTCCGTGGGCTACTTACGGCCACACACATTGTGTCAGGATAGCTCTGTGTATGACGTTGAAACTGGAGAGGCAGAGCTGGTGAACACAGATTAATGAGCCAGAGCTGGAGAGGGACCACTGCTAACGCCACGACATTGTGATTGAGTTTACTAATACTAGAAGCTCCGTTTGGCCTGCATCGATGAGTTGAAAATCACTGCATCCCATGATCACTCTCAAGTCGATGATAGAGCCCCTTCGTAAAGAAAAAGATCATCCCCCAAAAATCTGCCCTTGAACTTGAACGCATCAGTGATGTTAGTATCTCTGCCGCATACCAAGCCAAATGACCTCGTTGAAGTGGTACTCAATGAGACAAATAATGTGGGGTGATTGCTTCAACAGACGACCATCCCACTACACTTCCGATCGAGGCTGAGTCGGATTGACTGCTTCGTGGTTCGGTCCGACGTTGGTAGAATCCCTATTGTACCCCTGCGGAGGATGAGTGCTGCTTGGTAGTGAGAAGACGTATGTGTTAGCGCAGAGCTGGAGTCCTTGGTTGATCATTTTACTCACTGCGACATCTTTCTCATTCCCTGCTTCGTATGTTGCACCATGTCCTTGACCAAGACGTAGTGGCGAAAGACGTACAAGCCCTGGTTCTTAATTAGTCGCGATCATGCATGTGAAGTAGAGCCGGCCCTTACGAGGATGCCACTGAGCAGATGAAAAAACCAGGCCAGAAATGAAAAAGCGAGAACAGTTCGCCATTGCGCGCATCCAGCTCTGTTAATGTTAACTTGGCCAGCTGGCCCAACTGTCCAGTAGCGGCCCCAGTAGTAGCCCCAATAATCGTTATACCAGGCTGCCGTACATGTGTTCGTTTTCGTTTTCTACCGTTCCACGAGTTTAGTTCAAGCGTAAGAGGGAGGGGTGGGCTTGATTACCGTTTGGAGTAAGCAATATGCGACCAGCCACATAATGAAGAGAACAAAATCGAGTGGAAAGCTGGCGAAAAGAGCATCAAATGGTGGGCAGAGGAAGATGGAATACACAATGCCAATGCCTGCGACGACCATCGCATACACAAGTCGTCCATCCATGTGGACCTCCCTCATGCTTATCAAGTAGGCAAACCGGGAGAGGAGGCCGAGGACAATGACAGCGCTGGAAAGCTCCAGGAATCGCAGGATCACCGACACAAGCTTGTGTGCGGCACCGGCGCTTCGTGCCATAATGGATGAAGCAACTGGGCGGGTGATTTGGTGGTGGATGGCGATGTAGTTTGTGATGCGACAAAGAATTGCGTGAAGCCGAGGAAACCATTACAGCAATTGGTTTTTCGAGGTTGCATGCCGGATTTAAGTAGACGATCGACAGGCAACGCCTTCGTGCTTTGGATGATCGGACAAAGGCTGCCACGTGAGGTTCACAGCTCGTAACGTCACCATGATTCAGAGGCTTCGCGGAATGGTTCCGGGGTACGACTAGCAGCAGATTGCAGTAGGCTATTTGACGATTCGGGAGGCCCGTCGGGTGGATGAAACTCTTGGGACTCTAAAGTGTAACTATGGACAGCCACGACCAAGTGCGCCGACACTTGACAGCCACAAGGCGCCATGGGCAGATGTTTGAAGTAGTTTGGTAGCGGTACTGGCCGAGCTTGTATCAATGACACCAAGTCCAACAGTTGAACCTTATTATCATGTCAGGTGTCTGCCGAGTGACATCCAATTCTTTCTGAAAGGGGTATGCTTGTCGTTGGGACCTGGCGAAGGGAACGGTCGTACGTCAAGAGACTATTCAGGCAGAGCTGTCTCAAACCGGCCTTTGAATCACTCCTCTACAAGAGTCAACCGTCTTTCGACGGCTTTCAAGGTTAGCCACGGCAAAATTGACATAAAAGTAGTGTTGCCTAGGAATATTCAAGATCTCACTAGTTTTCAAGTATACATAGCTAGGTTCCAATTCTTTGTTCACAACATTTCCTTTTAATCAACCTCCTCTCCGATTCTAGAGTACTGAGAAGGCCATCTCCAACCGAGTGCTCTCAAGCACAGTTTCCCTCATTGTGGCCAGATCTTGAGTTCGTGCGAGGTCAGCATCCTCGCGGCCAACTGAGGAACGGAAAAGAAACTCACGTAAATGTGAGAGACCCGACACCTCTGAAAGAACTCGGGATTGACCACCCTGCTCGCAGTCACTGATCTCGTACTCGAGAGCTTGGATATAGTCAGACGCAGGAATGATGACCTGGTCAGCCTGGAATTCAGTGAGAGCATCGGCTGCGGTGCGAAAGTCGACCTTCTTGAGGGAGCTAAAGTTAACACAACCAATTTAAACTGGTTCGCAGAGTAGGCATCGCTCAGGGTGCCGTCGTTGCATAGCTTTTCTACGGAATACTTGGTGTTTCCAACGGACATCGTACGTAATGCAAGGCGCAGGCTGGGGCCATCATGCTGACTCTATGGAAGCTCATCCTTCCTAGGACGAAGTGTACATCCTCACTCAGAGCTTTAGGATGATTCGGTGTTATGAAGTTAGGGAGTTTCCCCATGATGCCGGAGGCGGCTGTGCTCGCTGAGCTATGAGCGTACTATTACATTATCCACATAGCATAATTTGATAAACCACTTCCGATTCTAATCATAGACCGTCTGTTTCTGCACCAAGAATATGGATCTCTGTTGACGATTGTTGCACTCCCTACCTTAAATGCAGCAATGCTTGCGCCGTCTATGCACGCGGTAGTTGACACTTTGCAAAGTCCGCGTCCACCAGTTGTCAGCATCCAAGTCCGGGTCTGACGGCCCTTGTCCATGACCGTATGTAGGGAGTCAATCCTGAACACCCGGAGTTCAAGGTATTATATGTTCAATGAGATGTAAACGTACCGTGATCTATTCATTTCCAAGCTTGAGCTATCATTGAACCTTCTTTACAGTTAAGCACAAGTCCGTTTCACAAGCAGAGTTAGATCCAAAAACAAAAATGCGCCTCTCTATTCTCTCCCTCATTTTTGCAACTTCTCTGGCTTCTGCAGACTGTTTCATCTCTGGCGATAGCTGAGGTGCAGACAGGTCTGCTGCCCTTGCCGTAGCCCAGACACTTTGTCAAGATGGCACCCTAAGCGGCGAGTACAGCAATAGCCAGATCAAGTACGCATGTGTCAACCTGAGCTCGCTTAAGAAGGTCGACTTGAACATCAAAGCCGATCATACAATCCTTCTCGACGAGCAAATTCCTCTCAGTGTGGAAAACTACGTGACGGCCCTACACACAGAAATCAATGCGCGTGAGCATGGTGGTCATCGAATGCACGAGTATCGCAGTACAGATAGGTTCTACGGAGACCTGACATTAACATAAGCTCTTCCAAGTTTTGTTTATGATTAGAATTCGATATTAATACGAGCATGTTTAGGTCCGACCCAAACGCGGGCAACTGTGCTTGAGCGTGAGGCATGTTTGGGGTTATACAAGTGTTGACTTCGGTACTCGGGGGGCTGGATCTGTATTTTACATAACGGAGGAATCAAATCTCTTGTTGCTGTGCATTTTGAAGCTCTAGAATTGAGTAAATCAGATTTGACCGTCAGGGGATAGTGTTGAATGGGAACCTGACGGGCTTGACCTAGATCTCGAGATCACCAAAACATAGGTAGATACAATTTCACTATTAGTTATCAAGCTTACGCGTTCTCAAACTTCTTTCCCCACTCGGTCTGAAAAAGATAGAGCGTTGTTAACGATATATGTAGATAATATGCTAACCAATCCCTGCAAGGTGTTATTGACAACCTACTCCTTTAGGAAGCTGGATAAGAAGGACCGAGTTTGTAACGCCAGATGAAGGGAATTGAGGGGCTAATAGCTCATCCAGACTGCCGATCTCTCCTCAAAAGTTCTATCTGCGTTGTTAATGCGATAATGGCTTCTCATGTCCGATGGCGGCTGTTGATCGCGTGCCCTCAACGAACCCCGCGCTTTCAGTCTCCGTCTTACGATCTGCAGTGCGATGATGGCTTGTCATTCTTATCAATGGACTCCTCCCTTCGGTTTAATAGTTAACCCCGCAGTATTTATGGAACGCCATGTCCTACTGTGAGACTATTCTTCAACACCTTTCGGAACCTGCTCTCCTGATCAAAGTACCTAGTGGTCTGACCCAGTTGAAATGCTGCAACCCCAGGTTCTCAGTGCTCTTTTGGGCCTCCTGGCGCAGAGCCTACCAGCCGTTCATGCCAACCCGTTTCCCAGTCACTATCCTCCTCTTGCGTCACCGGTCAAGTCAGACCGCTTTACGAACAAACTTGGCGCTGTTGCTTGCGAAAATGAGATATGCAGCACAATTGGAGTGAATATCCTGCGTTCGGGCGGCAACGCAGCAGATGCTATGGTAGCATCCGTTCTCTGTGTTGGGACAGTCGGTATGTACGAACAATGCCTATACTATTACCCGATTGACGCCGTTCAAACAAACAACTTACTCTCATAAGCCATGTACCATTCTGGGCTTGGCGGAGGTGGCTTCATGCTCATTCACAAGCCAAAGAACAATCAACGCGATTCGTCAGCATACGAATTTGTCGACTTCCGTGAGACAGCTCCGGCCGCGGCCACCGAAAGCATGTTCAAGGACAATGTCAATGCCAGTATCTACGGTGGTCAGGCAAGGTAACACCTCTTGTCTTACGTTTTCTCCAGTCCGAGAGGAGCATACTGACCTACTGCAGCGGCGTTCCTGGGGAGCTACGTGGTTTGGAGCACCTGCACAGGAACTATGGCCGCTTGGCTTGGTCAATAGTAGTGCGACCTGCCATCAACGTGGCTCGCTATGGCTTCCCTGTCAATCCGGACCTTGTCAAGTTTATGAAAACGACTTATACTAAGTCAGAGAACGAGAGTTTCTTGGTTACCGACCCTGCCTGGTCGAAAGATTTCGCTCCCCATGGCACTCTACTGAAATTGGGTGAAAAGATGACCCGCAGGAGATACGCGAACCTCTTAGAGGCGATCGCTCTCCATGGTGCAGATATCTTCTACAGGGGCCCGTTTGCCAAAGCAACCATTAGGGCACTTGCGGAACAAGACGGCCTCATGACTTTGCAGGACCTGAAGAACTATTCTGTCGCCATTCGAGAACCTTCACAGATCAAATATCGTGGTGGAAAGATCACCAGCGGATCAGCGCCCTCGAGTGGAGCAGTGGCTGCGGCGGTTATGAATATTCTCAACGGTTATGAGTTCTTAGGCAAAAGCACCCAAGTGAACGAAAGCACTCATTTGATTGATGAGGCTATGAAGTTTGCTTATGGCATGCGCACCAAGCTTGGAGACCCAAGCTTCGTTGATGGCCTGGCTGAGTACCAGTCTCAGATGCTCTCGAGCGAGACCGCTCAAGAGGTTCGATCAAAAATCACCGAACACCCCCTGAACCTGCAATCATATGACCCTGATGGCCTGGAGTCGTTGGATACTCCTGGAACTTCGCACTTGGTCACTATGGATAGGTCCGGTCTTGCCATCTCTCTCACCACCACTGTCAATCTCATCTTCGGCTCCCGTATCATGGTTCCCGAGACAGGGCTAGTCATGAACAATGAAATGAGACTTCAAAGGTACAGCGGACCTCATAGCCCACTTCCAACATTGCCCAGCCCATCCACGAACATCGACGTCCAGTTGCCCACCCGACCCTGAAGATGGTTTCAATGAGAGAGTCGATAGAATCTTGAAGAGTAGAAAAAAAGGGGAAAAGATTGAGACTTGGGACATCTTGTACAGACTTCTCTTTGGAGCCGGCCAGAGCGTCCCTATGCCAGGTACATCGGACCTCGTTCGTTTCGAGCACTGGGCTAATCTGTAGCAGATTATGAACCGGTTTATGAACACCATGAAGTGGCTCACCAATACAAGTCTCTCGAACCGGAGATTGACAAAGAAATGGGCAATCTTCTCAAGGAAAACTTTCCCAACCAGGATGCGCATCATATCCGACTCGTTGCGGACCAAGTTTGTATGCTATGGCGAAGAAAATTCGTTCGTCTCCTGAAACATTCAAGATGCGCCCCACGAGATTCAGCGGAGTCTAGCATGCTCCAACCGTTTCCGCCCCTAGGTGACGAGTTCATTGACATCGTCGCAGACGAGGACGAGGAAGTCGATGACTTTTGCGAGGTTGGGCAATCATTTGCTGTCTCAAATACGTCGTATACCTCGTCGTTGAAGATTCACAACGCCGAGGCTGTGAGTGGATTGCAACAGGCGGTCGCCAGTCGGCAGGATCATCATTCCATCACAGCTCACATACGGCAAAACACACAGGAAGATCCAGTCCAGAACCCAAAGATGGCCGACTATGGCCGATCGGCGGTGCTATACCAGCAAGGTTATCAGTGGCCAAACCCGACCCAAACATCTGTATGACATGTCCACGATCCAGAGCGGCGAGTATAACTGACAATCAACTAGCATATCACCGAGCCCGCTGCCTCCACAGCTGTCGACGGTGTTGTGTCGACTATGAACAACTTCCAAACGAACCAGGGCCTCTCTCAAGTGTTCCGCGGTGCACCGCCATCGCCATCCTCTTTCATCGACCACAGCTCACTTATGCAATGGTTTGTCCCTGGTACGATGAGTGGCGGTTTAGGGCAGTTTGTTGAAAATGACGATACAGCCGACCTGGATATGGGATTGCTGGACTAGGACTTGGGCGGACAGGTGCTCATAACCTCAATAGCGTGAATGTGATGGGGGAGTTAGTTTAGAGGTAATGTCAAGAATGTTGTTAAAAAGTCTTGATTGTCTCAGAGTTACGGTATCACACCGAGTTGGGAATGACAAGTGACACATCGACATGTGTCGGAGCTGTGAGAGAAGCGTTTGACTAATCGGCTTTTGGCATACTCCACCCTACTTTTACCACTGGTCTTAAGCTCATCCTGGCCAGCACATTGCAGTCGAGAAATACGGGCTTAAGGAACTTTAGATTGCCATCAGTAGTGATAAAGAAGAGAATTTTGATTGAGATATACATTGAGCCTTGTTACTTGTCTATCATCAATCATCGATAACTCTAGTCACTTGATCCTTCTCACATCTATATGCGGGAAAACAGGTGCAATCTAGTCTGGGCTGGCGTTTGCGGCATCAGTTGCCGGTCGCATCCGCGAGTTGTTCCTTGAGACTCTTAATCTCGGCACCAAACTTCTTCTTCAAATTGTCAAGCTCAATGTCTTGGGCATCGCGAACCTTGCCAAGATCGGTTCTTTGTTGTCGTAGATCCGCGATCGTCTTATCCTTATCGAGGATCGAGTCTTCTGCCGCAGCGAGATCATCCTTGGCATTCCTAAGTTCCCTCTGAACCTTCTTTAGCTGAGCCTCCAAGTCAGCAATCTTCTTCTTATACTCGTCGTTGTCCGCCTGCAGCTTCGAGTTGTGCTTCTCCTCCACTTCCAACTTGGCCTGGAGTTCGACGATCTGTGCGTTCAATCTGATGACATTGGCGATCTCTGCCTTCAGGCGAGCCTCCGCATCTGCCTGAGCAAGAAGTGCTGCGTCCAACCGTTTCTGGAGGTCAGCCTTGGCAGCTCTCTCCTCTTCAAGTGCCTGGCGTGCCCCTGCAAGGGCCTTGTGGTCCTCCGCGTCGTGCGTACGGTCCTTGTCGGCCGCATCTAGGAGTCCTTCGATCTTCTTGTTGAGCTCTGCTTCCTTGGTCGCAGCTTCATCACGAGCGTCTGCAAGCTTCTTCTCCAAGTCGGCAGTCTTGGCCTTTTCGACGTCGAGATTGTTGGTTAGCGTCTTGACCTTGTCATTGAGCTCGCCGTTTTCAGACTTGGCAGCGTCGAGCTGCTGACCCCGTACATGGAAATCAGCGTCAAGCGCATGGTATCGCTATGTATCGTTAGCAAATGCTGCAACGGAAGGTGAGAAGAGCCAAGCTGCACCTCTGTGGCGTACTTGGCAAGGTAGCCAGCTTGATCGACAAAGGAAGCAGTGTGCGCCAACGTATCAACGAGAGTGCGGGGGAATGGCATCGGGTTCAGAACGCGAGGGAGAGAAGGCTGTGCCTGAGGAAGACGGACTTCCAATTCGGCTTTGTTCGGGGCCGCCTCTGGTGGGTTGAAGTCACTGGAAAACTACGTATTAGCGGCGCATAATGAAAGGAACGACTGAAGCTTACTGGGAATGGCGCTCAATGAGTGCCGAAAGAGTGAATTCACCAAGATCCTGGTCAGCCTCGGGCCCTTTCATGTGGACCGCAAGCTTCTCGGTCTTCTCATCCCAAGTGCAAGTCAGATCATAATAGGACTTGTAGGAGAACTTGACGCCATTGCCGGCTCCAGGCTCTAGCTTCTGGACCTCGTTACGGAATGATGGCGATTTCTCCTTTCCGGACCCGTCGCTTGTCCACTGCCAGAGAGAGAGCACGGGCTTGCCTTCACCAAAACCTTCTGGCACAATAAAAATGGCCATCTCGTTGCTTGCAAAGTGCACCCAGTTGATCTTGCCGGTCCAGATGCGTGCGGAGCCGGCAGACTGGTCGCCCTCGGACTGCCAGATGCGATCAAGAGTCATAGTGCTCTTATAGTTGGTAGGGTTTGCCATAGTGACATCAAGTTTGTCATAGACTTGCTGCGACGTGATTTCCCACGAGTAATAGTGGTGGGCAAAGGTAAACGTATCATCACCACTTGGAGTCTTGGACACCTTGTTAATGACGAGGCTCTGGAACCAGTTAGGTTTCGTGACGCCCTTGGAATCAACCGTCCACTGGGAGAAGAAATAGGCGGTATCGCCAACGCGGACAGGGCCGTTGGGCAGGATGATGACGAAAGTCTCGTCTTGGGCATACTTCTGCCACTTGAGCTTCCCGCTGTAAATAAACATTGTGGCGGGCGGAGAGAGGAGAGAGCCGGGGGGAATGAAGTTCTGAGGAGTTAAGTTTGCGAGAAAGAGGATGCAAGCGCTGTTACTATGTTGAGTGACTGAAGAGCTCTGAGCTACGAGATGCCGGCGGGTATTTTATATCTTCAAAATCTACGATGGAATTTCGCCGTGGTCTTTCATTTCGAACGTCTTTTCAGTAGTGTCTGGTTTGCATTGCTAGCCACGAGCTGAGATGGCCAACTATCCTTGCCAAGGAATGCCAACGTAACAGTATTCCGCCCATCCAGATGCCTTGTGCTGTAGCGCTGCCAATGGAGAATCGGGTGTTATATCCATGCGATGTAACCTCGGCGATCGGCGGCATCGATTGGTGATAGACGGTGCCGATCGCTCCAGCTGGCCGGGCCTGTCCGTCCTCAATCGGCAAGATGCTGGGGAAAGAGGAGAGCTGACCGTCTCTCCGTGGCTAGCTGAAAGTCATGCCTCACATGTATGGTGAATGCTGACAGCACTTGACGAAGAGCCATTGAGAATTGACCAAGAAGCGTCACTCGTGACAGGGTGGCATCTTAGCGCCGACAGCAGCACGCAGCCTGGCCACCCACGCGTAAGGCAGACAGACTATTGACAAGACGTCCTCGTAAGCTAGGCCGAAGCGGGCGGCTGACGTGGTCGGAGGGCCATCTGGGGACTCAACGAGGAGAAAAGAGCCATCCAGAAAAAGTGAGCGAATACCGCACTCTCCCGAGAATGGAGTAACTAGTTACATGTCGTCACCGAATTGCGAAAATGCTCTGTATCATGCATAAGTACCTCCTTGCTTCCCTGGTGAAATGTTGAGTTAATTACTACGCGTTTTCCTTCACCGAATCTCCGTCATCAAGACTGCCCGTTCTCTTCTTTATTTTAATCGTAAAGATTCCCTCCCGTTTTTTCATCTACGTGTAAATTAGCAACCCAACCGCAGTACCCCTGGGCTTTGGCGGCTTCTGTATTACTGGCGTCAGGAGCCATAACATTACATGTAAGCCCAGCAACCCCGTCAATTGGCCCGGGTTCTGCGTCAACACCAAGCATCTTTATTTTCCATCTTCTTAACGGCTTCCACGGTGTTTACGGGCAACTTGAATCACCTCACTTCTTAAATCTTGAAGTAAACAAGTAGCTAAACTAACCAACGCTCGCTGCACTTGGGGCTCCCAAGCCGGGTGCCCTGCTCCAAGTTGCAGGGGAAGAGCAAGAACATTGACACAGAAGAACTCGTGCATGCCGGGCTAGGCAGTATTTGATGTGTTTCTTCATGTTCCGGACGTGTCTCGTCTATTTCTATTGATTTCTAGCACTCATTCCTTTCTTTGTGTTGAATGGAATCCCCTACACCTCTCAACAGCCAACCCCGGACAATTCCAGTTTCGCACTTGGTAGTATCGATCCCGTCAACCCGCTCACTTTTCGTACCCGGTAGATTGAGGACACTTTTTCCCGATCGATCATCGACACCGTGCTAGGATCCAGCAGATTTGGTGAAAACCATGTGGCTATTGTTAGGGTGCGGGGGAAACAAGCTCGAGAGAAACAACTAGTTATTAACTTGACTACCTTATTCGCCACCTATTTTGGCTAATTTCGCTCTGCCCGTCGCAAGGAGATATCTCGATATACTAATAGATGAATGCGGGGTAGTTAGTGCAACTCTGGCTGGGCGATTGAATATGTAATCAGTTAAATCATCCCAGCTGTCCACCCTCCATGACGCACTTCTCGCCTTCTCACCTCCCACTTAATTCCCTCATGGCAGACGCGCCATCATCCCACGAGTTGAAGCCAACGAGCCCAGCCAGGCTAACGCTGGAAGCATGGTCGCAAGGCTTCATGGTTGGGGCCTTGGTTATCATGGCTGCCATCACCCTCGCAAATATGCGGCGTGGCGTGTTGCTCCATAAACTCATTCTGATCGAGGTCAGTGCCATGTTCACCCTGAAGACACGCAGACCCGATTGCTTACCGTGGCAAAAAGCTCGTCCTGGCTCTCCCTAACGGCTACTTCACCTTCTTCGAGCCTCCTGTTTGGGGTTGGTATCTCTCCTCAACTGCAGTGCTCCTGATCACATCCTGGACCATGCATAACATTATCGCATGGATGAAGAACAAGCCGTTCCTACCGCCAAGGGGCAACTTGATATATATTGGCACTATCATACTCGCCCAGCCATACTGGGTACTGGAGCTCTACGCGAACTTCACATATTATAATGGCATTAACAGCCGTCTTTTTGTTTCGACTAGGCCGTTTGAGGCCTTGTGCCGGTAAGACTTCCCTCTTGCATGATTTGCTTTCGTCTCTACTCACTTCTTTCAATTTAGCGACCCATGGTGGGTATTTACAACTGCCAACCTCTTTTGGAATGTTAAATATCGTTACGAGTTTGGCTTCATCGAGATCGTCCGAGTGTCCCCACGTTTCGGCATTTTACTCCTGAGCATGTGTCTCAGCCTCATCTTCATCACCATCGACATTTTCTCCGTTACGCCCGTCCTCGCAATCGGCGGCATCAACCCCTTCTGGAAGTTTTCGCTTGTGTTTAAGTGCCTCACTGACACTATCATCCTTGACGACTTTAAGACAGCCTTGGACAAGCTGAGCCGCCATAAAATGAATCAGATATACACACTCCCCTTCAGTTTCCGGAACAGCGATCTGGGACCTCAGCGAATCCCTATGGATAGGAGGGGAGAGGAGGTTATCCCTTGTAATGAAAGCGATGTTATGGTGTCGATCGAGCAGATTGAAGAGATTCCTGTTGGCGCTGACTTGGGCATATCGACCGCGAGGGCACTTCCATATCCGCCCCCCATTGCGTCAACGCCTGTGTCAATGGACGCTGTGAGAAAGGGGGATGGCGGGAAGAAAGGATTAACTGTTAGCAAGTCTCTATGCGCGAAATGTGCGTCAAGTCTGTAAGGGTGACCTGAGGCGAGAGAGTAAAGTTCGCACTCTCGAGATATGGGAAGCTAACTGGTCTGTAAGCCCTTAGAGAGTTGCACTTTCTTCAAGAATATAATTTCCGTTTGATCTTAAACCCCAAAATGAACGTAGGGAACCCATTGCAGTGCTCTTCCTTCTCTATCATCCTCTTCGTCGTACAAAATCACATGCCTGGGTAATTCGAAAGGCATCTCCTCCCCAGTTGCTGGTGCCTTCTCTGTCTTTCTTAGCTTTCTATCCGCAGCTTCTTCTGACGCCCTTAGCCAGCGATTTCGAAGTTCTCTCAGAGCGTTGTGTAGCCCTCGACACACAGATTCGTCTGTCATTCCCCCACCCCTCATACCAGTATATGTAAGCCTAGCTGCATCTACGCAGAGCTCATCATTGACCTCCCATAGTGTGCCGACTACATGACGAAATCCGGCTAGCTGGCATGCGCTAACTAAGTGAATGCTCTCATCTAAGAACTTCTCCGAGGTGACCTGACAAGTTCCACATGCCGACAGATAGGCAAGGAATGGTGAGTTCTCGGAGATATTCATCTCCAAGAGGTCGTTCACCGTCAACGGTTCGCGCGTCTTGTCTCCCAAAAGCAAATAGCTCATAAGCGGATCATCGTGCGTGTATCCATGGCTAGCAAAATGAAATATTTGGCAGCTTGGCAAATAAGGCACGATGTCGTCTTTCCGTTGTCCTGGCTCGACGAGACTGAAGGTCATTGATTTCAGTAGAGTATGCAGCATTGTAATCTCTTTTTGCGCAAATGGGAGAGTTGATAAACACGTCCCCGGGGTTTCCTGCATAGCAACAAGCAGCGCACTGGATGAGCCTGGGGAGCCGTTTCCTGGTGGATTGCGTCGACGGCCGCGAATTATTGCCATGATAGATGAGCTGTAAGACGACATGACCCTATCTAGGACTGTTTCATCAGAGCCCTTCCTGTGGTATCCAGCGGCGTGAAGAGGGAATTTGCACAGCGGGCCGGTGGGAATCCACCAGATGCGTGGCCAGTCTACACCTGAAGGGGTCTCTGTGAACCCTAAGGCATGCAGAACAGGCTGAGAAACGACATCCCAGAGCCATTCCAAGATGTCTGGGCTGCCCAGGTTGGCGCCTTCAGCCTTTTTATTCAGATCTGCCATATCGAGCTTAGGGAGAGAGATGTGGTGTAATTTATGTTGTTCGACGAGTATTGCATCGCAGCGGTATTTGGTAGTGTTGATAATAACAATTGGGCCATAAACTGCGGCAGCTCGTATGCTTGTCTCGCTTGGTGACGTTAGGAAGTCTTCGAACCCTGGCTGATTACGAATCTCGATAATTAATCGATCAATCTCGTTGCTGGCTTCAAAATGCTGATATGGGAGACTTCGCGTGGCATGATTTTGATAATCGTGTCGAAGGTGCTCATGGGTCTCTAACTGCTGTAGTTCGTTTCGAAAACGGATGAATTGTTCTGCCAGATGAGGACATGTCTTCCGCAACTCCGAGAGATCCGTTCTCAAGTCCATGAGAGACGTGGCAAGAACCCCACGACCTTTTTCTAGAAGATCCAGAGCATCGAGTGGCCCTTTGCCCACCTGTAGCGAGACTGCTGCTGCTTCTGACGCGAAACCAACCATTAACCAGCTGTTGAGCAAATGCTGCTTGTCGGGAACTTGCTGGGATCGCAGCATGAGTTGAGGAATGAGATTTATACCGACGTGTAGAGCACCATAAGCCTGAGTCCAGTCCGAAGTCCCTGCGGAGATTTCGAGAATGGATCTACTCGCGCCGATTCGAGCCTGGATGGACTCGTGGGATTGCCGCATGACAGCCTGGAAGCATGACAGAGCCTCTTGCAGGTCATTCGAAGCTCCCGTGAGCCTGTGTCTCCAGTGTAGTAGTGTGCCAAGACTTGCGCGGTAATTTCGGGGTTTCGCATTCGAGTCGCTCGCTCCCGTTGTGTTCTCAAATTGAATGGTCTTGTCTAATGTAGGGAAATCTGTCGGTGCCAGAAGGATCTGATTGTCAATCGAATTGACGGCTGCCTTTTCAAGCCGAATAGCTTCATCTAGATCCGGTATAGCTCTCGATCTTTGAAATCTCTGCCTCATAGCTCTTGAAAGAGAATGAAGATATATTCTTCGATCGGCATCAACTTGATTGGTTGCGTTGACAACTTCTCTCAGATGGTAAATAGCTTCTCTCAAGTACGCTTCATCTTCGCTTGCCTCGTACTTTTCCAAGAGTAGATATCCAAGGCTGTGAAAGTGTTTTCGGCAAGTCCTCTCATTAACAACTTCGTTGGAGACTTCCTTGTTCAAGCTCAAGGCCTCATCTAGGTCAGCAACAGATTTCGTTCGTTCGTACCTCAAACATAGCGCATCTATGAGATCCGGGACATCGTGTAGCCTGTTAAGATGATGTTCTGAGGCTTCGCCGAGGACCTCACGCCTAATGTGTATGCCCTCTTCCAAATCAACCATGGCGTTTGTTCGCTCGTATTTTTGCAGAAGCTTTTTCGCCAGATTTCGGAGAGAGATTCGCTGGTCAGGGTCGTCTTTTGGGGTTGCTTCGACTGCCAATCGCGCAAATTGGACTGACTCCTCGTAATCGACCACTAAATGCGTTATATCCCGAGCTTTGGTATCGAAGTGTTCTGAAAGTCCACCAAGGCATTCAGCCCGAAGAGGATGGCCTTCTGGAGTTGAGTCGATGATTGCTCGCCCAACCTCAATAGCTTCTTCAATGTCGGCCAACTCTCCTGTCTTCCAGGCCTTTATGTTCAGCTTAATCCGGAGATCATCCAGACAAGCCACTCGATCAGGGTGATCCTCTGGGATCGCATCGAGGTTGGCTCGATAGAGTCGAATGGCGTCATCTATTCCAACCCATCTAGCATGAAGAAGAATAGTGGAGGAGGGATATGGGATGGCTGGGAGCAAGCCTGGGAGAAATTGCCTGACAACCTTTGTTATCAGATATGGCCGCTTCAATATCTCCTTGGTCGCAGACCAGTAAGAGTAGACAGAGCGCCATATTGCCGTAGACTTAAAATCCATTCGGCAGTAGCCACAGTATCGATGAGCGACGAAAATGCCGGGTGGATTGTCGACGGCAATCTGTTTCCTTCTTTTTGTTTTGGGCTGAGACAATTGATCTTCTGGCCGCACAGCCACGATCTTAGCTCAGCAAGCGGGGGAGGGTTGCCACATGCTGACTTGGGAGCGCATAAAGATGTGGTCAATAGGCTGAACGCCATCACGCATCGGTGGGGATTACAAGCGGGAGAGTTCCCTTGCTCCAAGACAATCGCCTTGAGCGGGATTGTGCGTCCATGTAGTGAACATTGCTAGGAAAGCGTTACGACCAGTGGGTATCATTGTAATCATTGGGAATGACTGTGCAGTTGGATGGCTGTGGCTTTCGAGAATCTGATTCTGTGTCCTGGCTCCCGAGCACTCCTTCGTCTATGCCCATGGCCTGTCACAACTGCGCTTTATAATCTTCTTCTGTCGCTGAGATCTTGAAAACATACTTGGTCGCACTCGCTTTCCCACGTTTCAAATTTTGCAAGGCAGACTCAATGCCCCTTAAGCCCCCAGGAACCACCTGAAAGGGATGGCCACGTAGCCAGCCTTTTAGCAAACCCCTTGCAAAGAACCTGTACATAACAGCTCCAAAGTCCTCGTCATTCAAATCTCCCACAAGCTTCCTCTCGCCCTTAAGTCCTGGATAATCGGGTGAGTGCACCTTCCCAACCTGCGTGTAAGAGATGTCAATACTGGGGGGGACACCTTCGTACGTCTTGCGTGCGATGACCACGGTCATCTTTCCAACCTGAGAGTCCATGACTTTTGCTAAATTCTGGTAGCTGCCTTGGCTGCTCACAGCATCGAAGGCGTACTGTAGCTTTTCGTCAGTTTCTAGCGCAGCCCGCAAGCCGGCAACAACGGCATCGTTGCCGCTGCGATGATCAACGATCGTATCGCCCTTGGACCGATCAATCAAGGTCTCGACAAATGGACTGCCTTGCCCGGCCACACAGATCAACGGATGAATGTTCGATAGAGAAGCCAACTTTATAGCGAATGCACCCACGGCGCTGGAGGCTCCATAGATTGCCAGAGGGAGTCGTTCTTGAACAGGCAGCCACGGAAGGGGTAGCCCGAGTCGCTGGTACAGTCCCACGGCGGCCGTCATGCCCGCCAAGGGAATAGTGGCCGCTTCTTCGAAGCTGACATGTTGAGGGATGTGAAATGTCGTGTCTGCGCGTCCGACTGCGTATTCGCCATAGCTTCCATGCAGGCTCAGCATCTCATGAAAGCTGGCGACCCTATCTCCAGGGCGGAACTCGGCAACGTTGCTTCCAACCGAATGCACGACGCCGGCAATGTCGTCACCTTGATTGAGGCCAGGAACTATTATGTGAGAGCATTAGTTGGCCAGTTCCATCGTGTTGATTAGGCGGCGAATCGGAGACACTCACATCGCTCAGCCATTGCCCAGTCTTTCGGATTTGACCCACTGACGTGCACCTTGATTATGAGGTAGTCAGGACTCGGGATTGAGGGGATATCGACATCTTGAATTGTGACTTTGAGATCTCTCGAAACGATCGCTTCTTTCATTTTGATGAATATTGAGTTTCAGTGGCTGGCGAGGGGAGAAAACAGCAGACATTCACATACCTGTGAGAGTTTTCAATTCTCAACACCGGCAGCTTCGGTTGGTGGGCGGGAACGGAGTTGGAGTCCTATGGGCCGTAATCACGCCGAGCGTCCGGAAAGCCGAGTCGAGCTTTGTTCCGGCGGGATGCAACGCGGCATGCTCGACTCCTCAAAACCGCCCGTAAGGCTGTGCTGGAAAACTACAGCTTAACGGCCAAGGAGCATGACGGTTAAGCACTGGGGTGTTTCAAATCAGCTTGGAGGTGTTACATCACGTCCCCCAGAAAAGATCTACAGACACGCGAGCACTTGTCCATTCGAGGTGGGGATCACTGTCCTTTTGGCCTCTCTCAAAGCTCACCGGACCTGAAGCACATTATTGGTGGCTTTGATTGCCGGATCATCATTTGCACATGCAGGCACTGTAGGACTTCATGATCGCCGAGGAGTCTTCTACAGATCATCCGGACGCTGACAAATGGTTTGCCAGCTAGACAACTCCATGATCTCGACCCCAGAGTCTGAGCGACCTAATCGGTCGTCCCAATCTACCAATCATAAGCCCCTTGGCCACCAGTTCAGAGCGCAAACAGCTACGTGTCGCCAGAAAGATCAAGACGTCTCAGACTACCTAGTCGCACGATGGAGGGTAGAAGAGCATTCCTTCGCGCTTCAGACACTTTTCTAGGCGCCGGCATTTATGCGTATTCAAGCTTCATTTGATTACAAATTGGGATTGCAGAGGCTGACAGCCATCGCAGCGTCGTAATAGTGTCACCATGGCGTCAGATCACCCCCGCACATTCCTCTGATCCAGATTAGCCGTTATGAACAAGTACTTATCTATCCGCAAAGTCTCTTTAATTGAAAAATAGGATTGTGTGCTACAACGCTGTTGCTTCTGTACCACGGAGCCGTAGAGTTCTTACATCAAGAAGCGTTGTCAAGATGCGGACTGGCACACCAGCGTCTAAGCCATGGGCAGATAAGCCACTCGCGCTTATCCCAACGCCCAAGTATGTTACCAAAAAGGTACGTGTATGTACCGACTGTTTTAGCAGGGCACTTTCTAACGATATGAATAGCATGACATGTGGACCTCGGGAGCTAGTCATATGTGCAATGTCCACAATGCAATCTTTCGCGGATACAACTCCATCTACCTCCAAGCTCCCCACGTCGGGGAATCTGACAAGACGGCTTTTCTAGGCTATTGTCGCACGTGGTGCAAGTTTGTCATGACCCATGCGGCAGAAGAAGAGGGCGGTCTATTCCCGGAAGCGGAGAAGTTGCTTGACGAGAATGTGTTCGAGCATTCGCATGAAGAGCATGGTAGGCCCTAGCTATGCCAAGTTCCATTCACTTTGGGTGTTGATCAAGTCGTCAGACGCTTTCATGCCGCAGTTGGAGGCATTCTAGAATTACTTGGAGACCCTGAGAGATGCCTCTGAGCTATCATCGGAAAAGATGCTCTCTCTTATGTCTGCTTTTGAGCAGCCATTTGAAGAGCATTTCCGAAAAGAAATCGACGTCATCGCCTCACTGTCTTCTCATCCCAATAGTCCCGAGGAAGGTACTCAGGAGCAGATCACGGCCAAAGCAAAGTTTAACAGTTGGGGCACGAATTCGGTGATTCACGGTGGCATCTCAGACGTGCTCATGTTTTTTTTGTTCAATTTGGATAGAGATATCGAACAAGGTAGCTGGAAAGACTGGCCAGAGATTCCAGGGCCGATCCGGTGGCTTCTTCCTAGGACAGTGGGAAGCTGGCACAGCGGATGGTGGAAGTTTGCCAGTTGCGACGCCAATGGAAGACGCAAGGAGTTGTATTTGCCTCGAACCGAGACCTGATTACTTTGGCCAAAGATTTGTCCAAGTTTGACGAGTTCTTTATACCGCCGACTTTCCAACGGAAGTGATTCTTAGATGTCGGTTTCACTTTATTTAGTTGAATTTTATTGTCATAAAAAGCAGTTATGGATAATTCCAAAGTTATGTGTCTGTAAGAGCAGAATGATACCCCCACGGACTCTCATGTTTTGCTGTACGTGTCAATGAGTGCCTGAGGATGGCTTGTCCCTCTGTCAAGTTAGTTAACTGTGTCTTTAACTGAACTCGCACTAAGAAGCCAAGCGCTCCCGTCTTATGTGAAGGCTGGTACCGGAAGACAGTATTCGCAAAAAAAGAGAGAAAGAGAACGTGGTGCCTAAGGAAAAAATGGTCGAGTTGGTGTGGGCTTATCTGCATGAACCCTTCAGTACCTCAGGCCAGAGCGTCTTGATCTGAGAATACCAATTGTATTATACTGGTCTTTCATATTTTCCAATAGACATTGGCGATAGTTTTCTCCCTGCGCAGGAAGTCTAACCACAAGCACCAAGTGAGGGCCGCCTATTGTGCGAGTTCCTCGTCGACGAGAATGGTGTGTAGTTTCCCTGTTACCTAGTCGGTGATGCCACGAGCAGAATGTTTAGGCAGAGCATTTAGGGGTTATTTAAATATATATACAAAGGTGCTATAGCTTTATCGCCATATTCTGAGGGAGGAACATGGCAAATTAGGTATCAGCAATCCCCGATGCCAGACTTTAGCCAATGAAGTCATACCGGATTACAGACATTGGGAGTAGCAAGCGCTTTGTCACGGTCTCGGAGAAACGTCATCAAGGTCCCGAAACATCATTCGACCTGTGTCTGTTCGTTCAAGCACTGTGCTGTATGAATGTTAGAAGAGGGTCAAGAAGGCATATGATATTCATAGTCGTGCCACTCGGGCTTCGGGATAGTTATGCCCGAGCTGCGCGGGACATAGCCTCAAAAGTTGCACCATTACATACTGGGTAATCAGGAGGACGATCCACGCGTCTCTTAGAAACATGAACCCTGATCATCCCCCACAGGAAAGCGCCGTACAACATGAAGGGTGCAGGATTCGTAATATTCATTCGTACTCGTCAATGTTTCTAATATAAATAGGGGCGTGGGGCACACATGCGGCTCTGCGGGACGTCAGAGCAAGCAATCAACTTCGTAAACATCTTCAATCGTGGCTTCGTAAGACATCAACTTCATGCCGCACCTAATCAGCTCTCCTCCTGCCGATCAAGTTTGCCAGCCAATGTGCCCCCGTCGAGAATGCTGCCAAACATGGCGGCCTCAAACAGATAATTGATCTGCCAGGCATGGTGGTTCGCATGAGCGATGAGCCAGACCATTTCAAGCACCAGGCCCTGGGAGTAAAGCTTGGCCATGCAAATCCTAGAACCCTCGACAAGGTTTTGTTCGCGTCGTTCATCAACCTGGCCCCCCTTGACATACTCGAGCGGGCCCGTGACAAGGAACACCCAGAGCTCTTCCAGAAACGGCTCCTCGCGGTTGCGATCGAGAAACCGGCGGACATGATCGCACGTGTCTTCGCCGCTGCATGCATATTCGGCATCGAGAGGTCTGGAGAAGCCCGTCGTTCGGTAATCCTTGTCAAACACCTCGTCGAAATCCGCCTCACGCGGAGGACAAGCAGGCGTCTTACGGGCTTTGGGCCAGCCCAAAACTGCACGCCTGAAGAACATGTGCCGATCATTCTGGATGTGCCATGTGTAAAGTGCCGCGCACATCCTGGCCACCGGCTCATGCCACCTCTGGGTCAGCATCCTGGCTCCAGTCGTTGCGTAGGCGTCATACACTTTGCGCAGGACGTCCTCGCTCACGATGCCCGTGTCTGTAATATCCGTCACATTGAGAAACGAGTTCATGACCTCCGAGTTCAACAGGTCACATCCCACATCGACGACATCGGTTCCCGGAGAGCTGAAGACCAGGTCGCTCATTACCGCACCAGGGTCGAAGCCCCGTGCCGTCGCCTCGGCTGCCATACCCAACAGGCTACTCTCAGACAGGGAGACGATCTGCGCCGTGCGTCGGTCAAGTCGTGCCGAAAGATTCGTTAAGTGCGTCTTGTGCTCCTTCTCCAGCGCGATCTTGCCCTGGATATACCGTTTGCCGACACAGACGGCATCTCGCCGTTGACGGCCCTCCGGAGTGCGCAGTGCGTGCGGATCGGTCAAGCCTTTCTGCAATAGCGAGTCCAGTGATGGAAAGACGTAGTTGTAGCCGTGCTCGTAGTAGAAGGCCATGTCGGTGACATAGTTGGAAAACATGGTTGGCGCGTCAGCGGCGCCTATGAGCAAACTAGCGATGCCACAGCCGAACAGTGCGTTGTTCGTCTTCAAGGCTTCGGGCCAGCCCGCTGCCCCAAAGCTGTCCAGGACTGTGTCTGAAGCGTGGCTCAACCCGGTACCCTTTGGCGGCAGGATATTGCCCGCTGCGTGTTGAGCTTGTTTCCAGCTCTCGAGGGCAGGGCATAGTTGCAGATGGACCAGCCTTGCTCCTGATTCTGGGGAAGACAAGGATTCTGCTTTGCCCGGGGGCGTTTCTAACACATCATCGGCGTCCCCGAATACTTCACTGACGAAGTCTCGGGCCTGAAGGGATAAACTTTCCAAATCCTCCGCAGTGCCATGTTTCATGATGGTTCTCGCTTCCGAATAACCAGCATGAATGGGGAAAGGATCCTGTCTCAGCTTTCGACCTAAGAGCCTCCTAAAACGATTCCGCAGACCCTTGCCCCAGAAATATGGGGTAATCCCAACTGAGCTGCCCTGGAAGGCGTCGTTCTTCGGCTCTTTGACTTTGATCTTGAGCCCTTTGAGGGAAAACTCGCTCCAGTAGCTTTGGCGAGGCAAGGGGAGACACCAAGAAGAAGCCATTTCGATCGACGCCCGGAAATTACCTAGATTGATAGCGCAAGAGTCCGAGCGTTGGATCCCTACGAGTATTTGTACTTTGACGAACACAATGCCATCGTGTAGCAATGTCGGATAGGGTCCATCTGCTGTTCGGACGAGTATCTCGATATAGTAAGAAAGGAGGTTGATCTTTGCTTGCGTGGTTACGTGGTTTCGCGGGCTTCAATTCAAGTTGGACGAGACAGCCCCGCCAGCCTGCAAGACTTTCCCTGTTGGACATTGCAAACCACTTGGTTATCTGTGTCTGCTAGGTCTAGGATCCAGTATGTGCTCCATATTCAGGCCGTATGGCAGCCAATTGCACCTCCTTACCAATGTAGTACGTAGTATAAGAAGAACACTCGCTGAGGGAGTTTCAGACAAGGGAGAGATTCTTGCGCGACGGGCATGGCACCCATTAAAGCGCGATGAGAAGACGACATGATGTCTCTTGCATCGAGATGCCTGGATAGCGTGAGAGAGAGATGGGATGTCAAATAGCCAATAGTCAATAACCAAACTCTGAGGAGTGGCCGAGACGAGGGTATGTGGCGGCTCGACTTACAAGCTCATAACCCATAAACTAGATGATGCAGGCATTCAAACCGAGCCACTGCACAATGAAGTATCAACAATCCCATCTTAGGAAGTTGTGGCAAGAGTACGCGTCTGGGGAGCTAACCGGGTAAAGGAGATGCCGAACTGGATCATGATGCCAATGACTCAGCTTTCTCTAAGTGCTTAAAGTGGTAGATGTACGTAACCTGCTTGAAGCCTTGTGGACCAAGGAAGAACAGACGTGACCAGGTTTCGTGGCGGCAAGTTGGCGGCAATTTTGGCAAAGCCTGGTTGTGTGCATGGAATCCTTCACCCTCTCGTCAACCTCAGGGCCGGATAAGTTATGGATCTTGCAAGACTTTGCTCCATAATAGGGACACGTCAGAAACAAACTAGTTCGACACCTAATGGCCTTATCGCGGAACATCACCAGACCAACACGCGGGGCAAACCCCGTTTCGGCCTCGCCTATTTACATACCCAGTTGCAAGGGGCCACCATGCTGTGCCGCGACCGGCAGTTCTACGAAGAATGCAGGGTATGTTCGCCGACCTTTATACCTAATCCGTATCAAATGGGGAACTGTACCAGCTCCTAGACGAAGTCTCCAACTCTGAAGGTTTGATCTAGATGTCAGCTGGGTTCAAAGCGAGAGTTTTCGGACTCGGGCTCGATTGCGCACAACGAAGTATATGCCCAATCCGGATCAAGCAACTGATCAGGCTCTCTTGATCACAATCCTGGCATTGTGCGGCACGGCTCTTGTCGCAGCCTCGTCCAGTTATTACGTAGCTCCGAAATGACATCGTCTTTAATACAAGTGCCGGTCCAGTCTTTCCCACACGGAACAACCTCTTCGACGTTCCTCTTTGAAGGCCTCTTTGAAGTCCACATCCATCAACTTGACCGACCACAGCCAAACAGGACCTATATAAAGCCATGCAATCTAGGTCACAATGACGCCACCCGAAGGCGCGACATTAATTCGATATCGCTCACTGAACACTACCGAGAGCGAGGTACGGCTGCTCGAACTGAAATCGCCTTCGACCAACGACATCAACGAACGTGTCGTGTGCCGCTTGGTGCACGAGAGGATAAGCGACTCGCCCGAATACATCGGTCTCTCAGCCCTCTACGGCGATGTTGCCGTCACCGAGCCCATCGTCGTCAATGGCTCCAGGATAGCCATCCCCGCGGACCTCGCCGAGGCACTACGATACGTCCGAGCCGTCTTCCTAGCCCCTTCACCGCCAACCCCCGATTGTTCGACAGCCGATCTTCACCAAACCCGGACCGAACCGCCGGCGCCGCCCAAGAAACCCCCTGGCTGGCTCCGGTCCCTCTTCAAGAACATGCGACTCATGCTCGCCGAACCGCCCAAGCAGGGTTCGTCGCGGGGAGGCACACCGCCTCTGCGGATATGGCTTGACTTGCTCTGCATCAACAGGCGAGACGCGCGTGAAGAGGCCGAGCGACGCTCGCATACGGCGCTTGCATATCGCCATGCAAAGATGGTCGTTGGCTGGCTGGGGCCGAGGGATTCAACTTCCGATCTCGCTATTCATATCGTTCGGGCGTGGGATAAATGCATGCCTGCCTCATTCGGCGAGCCAGGCGATCGTGAAGCCCATCCGGAGGACTACGCACCCATCATGCAATGGATGGGGCCCGTCGCCCATCTAAGTGATATCCCCGAGGGCATCACAGACCCGCGAGAGGTGCCGAGTTATAAGGCTATATCAGGGTTCCTCAACAGGCCCTACTTCCGCAACACTTGGATCCTCGAGGACATGGCTCAGGCGCGATTCCCGGCTTTTCTGCTGGGCGACGATATCGTGAACTGGATGCAGGTGCTAAGGCTCAACCGCGTCAACGAGGACATCAAGGACCACGGAGCAGCCATGTTCCCGGATGAGTTGCGACCGTTGCTTGAGTACATGCCTCTCGGCAGTGTCTATGCATTTTTGAAGGAGTTTGATATGCGGCAGAAGCTGGAGGGCAATTCACGGGTGGTGCTTACCAACACGACGGCGAGCTCGGTGAGGAGTTCAACATCGATAACAGGCCTGCGGAGTGTGGAAAGCACCAAGGCAGCAGCAAGAGGTGGTGGAACGTTGAAGGCGGATCAATTAAGCAGAATATACCCATAGATTGGAATACTGTCTACAATACCAAGAGCAGCATTAGTCAATACTTGGAGCCCTGCTATGATGACGTTTGTGATGAGCTTACACATGCTCCAAATCACCACCTCGATCACGAAAATTTAGATTGAAGATGGTCCAAACGAGACCCTTCAAGTCCATTTAATGGACGATTTGGTCCTTCCGCCAACTGGTCAAAGTCAATGCAGAACCGGGTCCCAATTTTTCTATGCACCATCTCTAGTGACAGACAAGAATGCTATTGCTAGAGGGCGAAGTCATACTCGTCTCCAAGATGCAGAAGTAAGGACCGGTAGACAGGACAAGTGGGGTTGAGACGAGGAGCCTACCAATGCGCATGTGAGCCAGGGTCGGGCCGAGTAGACCGCATAGGGCTGTACTCAAGTATTAATTAGGCTTGTTCTATTAGTTAGTAATTAGGTATGTACATGTCTATCTAGCTTATTGATCGAGATGATCTTCAGGCAGTAATGACAGAGGACAGATGTAGTTCTCGTGCTGACAGCTTGGTGAGCGTTGAGGTTAATTATTGTCGTTCCTTCAACTTTGCGAAGTGCGCTCAATCACTTTCATTGCAGTAGCCAGGTCTGTAAGGTTGTCAAAGAGCACGTATTCAACCTACGTCGTTAGAACACTGTCCTTAATAGCAACTTACAAGTCTCAGGAGAGAACTCTGAGATCAGACCAAGACGCTGGCTGCACCAATCGGACCGGTGGAAGGTCCACATTCACATCTACTTCAGCCAAGTTAGAGCTCGTCCGTTGTACCCAAAGCGATTTGGTGTTGTTGGACTTTGGCGACAGCACACAAAGATTGTAGGTATGAGTATTGATTGCAAGCTAAAAGCTTATTGCGAATAATTGAGAGTATCCAATCATTGCCACAAATGAAGAAAAGCCACCTCTCAGCCAGATCACCGTCCATTTCCATCCCCTTCATCATTCATCCCTAAATCCCATCTCTTAACTAGAAATGTTTCGCACACCTAGTAAAGACCGACGACAATGTCACCCTTGACGCGGGCAGTGAGGTGGACCTCGGCCTCGAGGTCAAGCTTGATGCCGACGAGGAGAGCGGCGGAGGTCTGCTTGCCCTCCTCGTCGGTGGCACCCTTCAGGAGCTGGCCTGCAAAGGCGTTAGAGATTTCTCGAGGTTGTTGAATATGCTGTAGGGGAAGTCACTTACCGGCGGGCTGACCGAGGCCAGTGGCGGTGGGAAGGGGAACGACGAACTGGTTGCCAGACTCGTTCTGGGAAGTGTTGAAGGAACTAATAGGCATGCGTGTTAGTGATTGAATCGAGGCCGAGGAGAGGAGTTGTTGGAGGAGGAAGTCTTACGCGACCTGAGCAGACATGTTGATTGTTGGGGGTGGTGAGAAGAAGGTTTGAGAAGATGATTGAGGTGATTGGTGATTGAAGTGATGAGTGTGATGATGAGAAAGTTCTGGACAATGAGGGAGGATTTGGACCGTTATATAGGCAAGATGATCACACTGCCAAGTCTTCAAGCCGTGTATGTCGACTCATGATCCTCGACAGTATTGCACCTTGTTACCCGGCAATTGCAACACATAGATTCACCATATAGATACATTGATGCAGCTCGCTCGAGAAGTGATGGATATCGCGCCTCTTGCATATGCGAAAATGATGTGGCGTTGGGGCCCCCGCAAGTGTTCGGAGATTGAGATGCAGGACTTGACACTTTTCAACGCATTGGCCAACGATTGCCGCGTGAATCGGAAATCTTCGGTCGTGGCGGGTGTGAAGAACGAGAATGTATTTCATGCATGAAGCTGTTGATTCGTTGCGGATCGCCACATGCAAGACTGACAGGGAACAAGGACACATGCACAAATCGGATGGCTTGCGTGTCGATGGAGATCATGCAACAACCCGAAGAGCCTGACTTGAAGGGGTCTGGATGGAGGTGTTGGCGGTTCTACAACAGCAAAGTCAATGGCACAATGGATTCATCTCTTTGCACCGTTACACTACTTAGTATTCGCCTTTTATTTTCGTACGGCTAATTCACTTGTCGTTGACCTCCTCTGTCTCTGACACTAAGCATGTTCATACTATGTACATCTCTCTCCAACCAGCTTCATCCCTGCATCTCCTCTAATGAAGCTGAATAACACGCGCCACCTGGACATACTGTGGGCCAACGGGAGAAGCAAATCTTCGTTCCGAGCCGCCCGTCCGATGGCGACCGATCGGGATGATAGGTCCACTGACCGGGAACAGGTGGCAATCAGTTATCGTCTATTCAGATATGTCAATGCGAAAAGAAAATAATTCATTAAACGTGATGAGTTGTCTTGTTATTAATCGGGTGGTTGGGTTGACTGACACGGAAATGCAGAAATTGGGGCAGGCTTGGAAGCTGGTTACTGCTCGTCTCTCTCGATAGTCCACAGCAAGAATTAATTGCAACACTCCAACTGCCCACTACTTTACTTTTGATGTTCCGTAGTTAGTGGAGGCACAAGGGAAATTCCGGGATCATGAAGTCTTCGCAGCCACCTCTTGGATTGTGTGTGTTAAGTGATGCGCGCTTGCACTTTGTGAGGTCTCAGTGATCCGTGAAATGCTAATTCAGTTGCTGTCGAAGTTCAGAAGTATGATCTACGACTAACAATGGCTTAAACGCAACATGACCGTGTCAAATATTATCGGGCCATGGTCGAGACACAAGTACCCAAAACAACCAGCGATATCGGCGTCCTCCTCATGATCAGTGTTTCAGCTTGCGCCACGAACGGCAGTAAACATTCCGTTCTTTACAGCCTCGAAAAGGTGTTTGAGGTTAAAGTAAACCTACCCTAGACGCGGACACGAACATCCGGAGCCCATGGGGTGGCGTGTTTCCCAACGCTACAGCTGTTCTGCCATCCCTTGCTCGATCTTGGTTTAATTTCGAGTCTTCAGTAACCACGTAGCTTACTCTCTCATTCTGAACCATTATTCGTTGCTTCATCTTTGTGGTATTTTCTAGGAAGAAGGTTTTCTTATGCTTGAGTTGCCAGTAAGCCGCCGTCGATGTTACCAAGAAAAGGATATAGGGATTACTGAGAGACAGTATTGCGATAAGCGGAATAATGTCAAGCTGCTGAGGTAGACACAACTATCTACCAGTCGAAATGGATTCCTTCTCGAGTAGGATGCAATTTAATAGCGCCGTTGGATATCACGTACGTATGAGACTTGATAGATGATGGGTGAGAGAACTACATGTGATGGAAATCCCTGTTTTGAATAATCCAGCCTCCATTTCTGGGTTTACTAGGTACAAGCTTTCAGTAATATTCTTCGCACGGACTAGGAATCACACTGTGAGTGTGTTGTTGGCTACTCTTGCCCGGCTTGGTCGACCCCCGTCGTTGTTAAGAAGGTGCCGTTGAAATCGAAGGGTTGATTTTCTTCCTCCTCACGGAGGAATGAGTCAAAGTCGAAGCTATCCAACACGTTCCCGGTCTGCAAAGGATTGGCAAGTTCCATGCCGCTGTCAATAGACTTATCGACATTTCCAACCGGATCCTGTGTCAGATTAGCGACCTGGTCGCCTCCCGCCATTGTCGAGAAGGTGCCGTTGAAATCGAAGGGGAGGTATGAGTCAAAGTCGAAGTCATTTAAGACGTCGCCGGTCTGCATAGGATTGGCAAGTTCCAGGCCACTAAAGTCAACAAGCCCACCGGAATTTCCAACCGAATGCTGTGTCATATTAGCGATCTTGTGTCAAGCCCTCGACCGACTCAGGCCAACGTACCGACCGTTGCTTGCTGCGGGAAGTGTCTAGCAATGCGCGAAGAGCTCGCGCAACGTCGTCAAACCCCTCCTTCTCGTCCGCTTTATTCAAGCATCTCTGCAAGTCAGAGTCGTCGAGTCTGGTTTTTGGGTAAGATATCAGCATCTTGGCCAATGAGAGCTGGTACCCATTAATGCATTTTTCAATTAGGTATGAGTTCGTTATCGTCGGCTGCCCCGTAGATAAAAGCAGCCTTAGAATCGGACGGGCAGCTGGGGTGTGGAGTGCTGCATCCACGCAGTCTTGGGAAGCGTATCGTTCCTGCCCATTTTGCAGCAGGTACTGCACGAGAGCCTCACTGTCGCTGCGAACCGCATTTAACAACAACCAAGGATTGACAAATTCCCAATTTCCGTCGGTCACTTCGCTAAGTCCAAATTCAAAAAGGACTCTGACTACATCAATGTGACCATTGCTAGCCGCGAGATTTGCCGCGGAGCGAACAGTCTCGTAGTTCGGCCACTCCTGCAGCAGCAGGCTTACTATGTCCACTCTTCTTGCCCTTGCTGCTGCATCTAGTGCGTTCCTTGCCGTTAGGTCATTGCGAATAGTCATTTTATGACCCCTATCATCTGCGCCTCTAGACAATAAGAGCTTGCAAACTTGAAGATGCCCGTGGCGGGCTGCGAGAAACAACGGCGTTTGTGATCCTTTGGGTTTGGTTGTTTGATTGACGTCTTCGCCAGAATCGAGAGCTTTCTTCACGGCTTCTAGATCCCCCTTCGCCGCTGCTGAAAAGATACTCGCCATTTTTTTCTGATGCATCGTTGGGAAGAAAAGGTCATTCTTTTTCTCAGAATGATGATCTTTCATGTGTTGTCTCAGACTCGAGTCTGACGAGAAACCGAGTTTGCCAGCGAAGCAGCCATCCGACGGACAGGAGAAGGGAAGTTCGTGGCGATCGATATGTTCTTTCAACTTATCGGCCGTCCCGAGACATCCTTTGAAGAGTTCGCACCAAGGCTTTGGACATTTGTACGATTCGACTTGCCCGTACAGGTTGGCCAACATCTCCCTCACGTCCGAGTCCACATCCTCATCTCTGAGCTTTGCAATTTGTCGACGAATAAACAGCGTTGGAAGTTCAAAGTTGAGGTGTGAGTTTCGTTCTCGCCCATCCTTTGGAAGACGTCGAATCGTTTCGATGACCTGGGAGTGACTTGCCATGTCGTTTTGCTTGTCCAATACATCCTCGAGGCAGTACAGGTCCAGGAACTTCCTCGCCAAGTCGATAGATCTTCCAAACAAGTCCGAATCGATAATGTTGGAGAATTCGACGCATTGGCGAAGATGCTCAAACCAGTACTGAACTGCGTAATCTTGGAACGAGTAGTAGCCTCGTTTTGCATGCTGCAAAATATCGTCTGGGGCGATCCCGATGTGAAACGGCTCTGAGCTGAGATATTGTGCGCAAAAAATCGACAATTTTGCATTTTCAAGTTCAAAATCAATCACTTTCCTGTCACAGAGATACCTATATCCGGTTATATGTTAGATCATCTTTGTCATTCTTCATCGTCATGGCAACTCGCCTTCGGGCTGTCTCATGCACTATCTGAACGATGTCTTCAGGCCCGGCAGTGCTGTTGTCCATCTGATGTGCGTCTAGAAGCGCCCCGCAAAGCTCCTTATAATCGACTTGTAGAAACCTGTCGTAGTCAACTTCACCGTCCTCTGGCCTGATACAGAAGAAGGCTTGAATCTCTCGCCATCGTAGAGGACGCTTTGCGCAAAGGACCAGGCTCAAGACCGCTGTTGCGTCTTCGCGTTCCGCTTCAGATGACTCTTTGACGACACGGGCAATCACTCTTTCGTACCTATTAGGATAATGCAAGTCAACTTTTCCGTTTTGAACTGAAAGAGGATGCTCTTATCGCCAGACTTACGCTGCCTCAAGCCCGCGCGGAAATGTGCCAGGTCGAAGCTCTTGCTTCAACCGCCTAGTCGAGGTTTGACGTAGGAGATTTTCCAAAACAACTCGAGCATACAAAAACATGCCTATATTTGGTCAGCGAATGTACTATTTCTGGCCAGACCTGGCATTTACCTTTTGCTTCCTCGGTGACGAGTTTCACAATTTTCCCTTGTAGCTCAGGATCAATGTTCAGTTTCGTTTTGCGTTTGTTGCGATCGATGTATGTCTGGCAGTACTGGGTAATATCCTCGAGATGCTCTGGCGATGATTCAAGGGCGATGGATGGCTGGTTTGCGAGAATCTTATCCAACACGCCATCTCGCTGACCAGAGATCATGAGGCGTAGGTGAGTGTTTGAGGCTTCCAAGCCACCGTTGACAAGTGAGAGCAGCCATTCGATGGTACACTCTGCTTCTTCCTGTTCGCACGCATCGAGGCCATCAAGAATTAGGAAAAGGGTTTGATAGCCTTCAAATGCCTCCGGGATGTGAGTCTCGAGGGTTTTGGTAGATCGCAGGTTTTCTTCCGCAGCAGAAAATAGGACATTGTACAATCGTTCCGGCATGACAATGTCCCGGTCAAGCAGCTGCGCCAAAAGAGCACGCAAAAAGTCATTGTGATTATTCTTGTCCTTCTGACCGTGCTTGAAGTAGAAATAGGCCGTTACACAACGCGTACTGCCCTGGTCAGCTTTCATCTCGCCGAGAAGTTTCCCGATGATAGTCGACATCAAGGTCGTTTTTCCTATCGTTTCCATGTTAGTTTCAAATTCATTAACGGATTGGAATGTCCTCTCACCTGCTCCTGGTATACCATGAACATAGAGCACGCCATGGCCAGGAGATGTTCCATCAGACCAGGTCAGAAACTCAGCATTGTTGAAGATCCATTGGCCCGAAGCGTTGCCGCTTCTATGCTTAACATTAGCGGGCATTATCTGATCTGTTTGATAGTCAGAAACGAGCAGCCTTTGTTTAATTCGGGCTATCTTCAGTTCCTGTTTGTTGGCGTTCATCTCCGTCGCTTGCCGGGTTTGTTCCTTGTACACCTTTTCGATGTTCTCGCGAACTGCCTGTATCTCGTACAGAGATGCGGAGGTTTTTTCACTTTCAAGTAATCCTCTGCGGCTTGAAAGGCTTTGGAGGATAGGACCGAGCCTGGTGTCAAATGTCTTCCAAGTTGCGTGAAGGAAATTCTTCCATTCTATAGGTTTTCAGATCTGGGTTCGGCCCAATTGGTCGTCTCAGGGTTACTCACTGCTTCGATTGAAGACTTCAAGTGCTTCTTGATGAAAACGTAGGATGTCGGAATAGTAGTCTTCTAGCACCGCAGCTAAGGTGGGATGTCTCTCGAACGTAGCTCTATAAGCTAGGAGACCAGGGATGGCATCTCCGATTTGAGAATAGGCATCGAGCAACTTATCAAACGAGTCAAGATGGGCTCTTGCAATCTGAACCGACATGTCAGTATTGCTCAAAAAATGACAGTCAAATATGACAAACATTAAGAATGAATTTTATCGGCCCCTGTCCATGTTTAGCTAATGAGGATCGTGGAGAGAGTAGTGTCATATCTGAACACTTACCCAAATGAAGCACACAAACTCATTCGCATTCAGAAAAATTTCAACTACCTTGGCAAATTCCTCCATTGCCTCGACGAACGCCCTGAGCCGTACCATATTTCGGAGCCTGCCATCTTGAGCTGTACCTTCTTTCTGTTGGATGTCTCGAACTGTGTCTTTGAGGTCTCCCAATGTGCAAATCGAGAACTTCTTGGCTAACGTTGGGGAGAGGGACTTCTTAAATGTTCTTAGAGCGCGATCAAAGCTATCCGGATTGAGCGCTGCCATCGTTGCTGAGCCTGAGAACAGAGTAGTGCTTCTGAGGCGGGTGTGATCCCACCCATAGGGACTGACAAGGTACGGTGAATGAGTGTGCGGGATTAAGGTGGACGGCAGTTAGTTTTTCAAGCTCTCCATTCTTCAATTTGCCTGTGGCTGAGCCGTCTTGGGCCGTCAGACCAACCAAGCACAGCTGATATGCAGAGTCAGGCGGTGGCTTAGAGGGTTGACCCAGAGGCCACCCCCAGGGGCCAGACCTGAAGACAGAAGTGAGGCGTGAGGCTGACTGGCGTACGCTCGCCCTTATTGAACAGCTCAGCATGCCTCGTGCAGAAGTGGTGGCGGAGTGGTGGCGGGGTAATGTAGGTGGCACAAGGCTTTCATCTGCACCAGCTTCGCTGAATTTGTTGTCGTATTTTTACAGCCACGAGCCAACAGCCCATCCCAAATGCCGAAACTGTGAGAAAAAGATCAGGGGGATACGCTCAATTATGCTGCCATGCCTTTCAACCCCAGTGTCCGAGCAGGAGCGCGCCGGAAGCGCGACAAGCACACGAACATATGGCGAAGCATTCGCCCTCGAAACAAACTCACCGTCTTCGGTCATCTCCCACGCCGATACAAACGCGCCGCATAAAGAAGTATGCTATGGAGCGGTAAGTGACACTTCTCGCCAGATTGAAGATCAGGCTTTGACGGTGAGCTTAGCTATACCACGGCTCTGCACTCCCTTCCCCAGATAGTCCGGATGGGGATGAGTTGTCGGGCTGCAGCAACACAAGTTTTGAGGGTTTCGTGACGTTCGTATTGGGGAAAAGGGACGGCTACTACATTCTAGAATCTAGCCACGGCATTGAGCTTGCGCTTCTAGACGTATCATCGAGCACGAAATTAGTCGCTCTACAGGGCATCCCCTTTGTTCGATCCGAGGCTGTAGTCGACGCCAGCACCGTTTCCAAACGCCGAATAAAATCTAAGCGCAGACGAGAACCGCTACATTTGTCAATCAACATCTTCGGGCCCATGTCTTCCGCGGATGACGTGGGCACGAGACTGTCGAAAGTCTCAGCGTTCCTCCAACACCCAAAGACGGTTCCACAAGGGGTTGAATATCATAATCCACAATTCCTTATCTTCCCGGAAGACGATACGAACATGAATGACTTCATTGGCATCACCAACGCATCCGCTTGGGCGCAAAAGATCAAAATCTCGGACGAAGTTGGCGAGATTATGGATTCCCTCGACGATATTGCGACGGAGAGCGAGTGGCAGCCGCCTACAGGATTAGTATCTTTGTTGAAGAAGTAAGATTCCTTCCCTTATTCAGAAACACGGATATGTTGACAAATACAAACCAGGCACCAAGAAGACGGTGTGCAATTCATCCTTCAGCGTGAAGACAAAGCGCATCGCCAAATGTTGACAGGCGAGCTACGCTCAGCGACAGGACCAGGGTATGTTTTGCTCATCTCCTTACAAAATACCTACCAGTTAGTAACAGTCACGTTTGCTCGTGGAGCAGATGCCGAGGTGGTATCATTGCGGATGTCATGGGGCTTGGCAAGACCCTCACCATGCTTGCCACGGTCCTTCACTCTCTACCATCTGCGGAGGCTTTCGAGAAGTTCTATGGCCTTTCGGCGGCCCAGAATAGCAGCAAGGTGCGCACGAGGGCAACCTTGGTAGTGGTTTCGTCCGCACGTATGTTCAGAGCCCCAGGCTGCCAATGAAGATCTAACAATGTCTAGAACTTCTAGAAAGCTGGTATTCAGAGATTGAAACGTAAGCCTCTCGAAATCCCATCTTGAAAAGATAATAACTTGAGCAGGCACATTTCTCCGGGTGCGTTGAATGCCATCAGCTTCCACGGTCAGAACAGGGCCCGACATACAGCGTTTCTAGCATCAGCAGACTTGGTGTTGACCACTTATGCGACAATTGCCGCAGAGCAAAGGGGGCGAGACATCCTGCATCAGGTGGAATGGTATCGAATTGTCTTGGACGAAGGTACAGTCAACTCCCCTTACTCGAAACTCGAGATAGGGCTTAGAAGGATGCTCACGATATAAAGCTCACTGGATTCGCAACTCGACTTCGATGCAATTCCGCGCCGTTTCTTGCCTGACTGCTCGAAGCCGATGGTGTCTGACAGGAACCCCGATCCAAAACAACCTCGAGGATTTGGCTTCTCTTGCTGGGTTTCTCCGACTACCCTTGGCCCCAACGAGGGCCGATTTTCGAAAGGACATTCTCCATCCACTCTCACAAGGCGGACCCAACTTCGCAAAGCCGCTTCGGGCATTTCTCCGAGCCTACTGCTTAAGAAGAACCGAACAACGTCTCGAGCTCCCAAAGTCTACTCAAGAAATTGTGACTCTCCAGCTGACACCAGAGGAGCAGCATATGTATGACCAGGTCCTAGATCAGATGAAAGGAAAGATTGATGATTTAGTGAGCCAGGGCAAGACCATCCAGAGATACAATGTGCTCTTCACGGCGATTTTGCGGATGAGGGTACTCTGCAACATCGGAACCCTCAAGCCATCCGCGGCGTCTTCTTCGGATTTTCTAGCACAGCAACAAGGAAGCACCTGGTGCGAACGCTGTTCTGCAGGCGATGGCGACACGTCCATGCTGTTGGCTTCATTTCAGTTTTGCCCAGATTGTCGCCGACCGCTACATCTCGCGAGTCCGAATCCGGGGCTCACTCCCAGCCCCAGACCAAACGAACTTGAGATGAATGTCTCAAGAACTCTGGAGAGTACGTCTGAGCTTCTGTCGCTGACGCGTTTGAGCCCTCAGCCAAGCGGCTTGTCGACAAAACTATCCGCAGTCGTTCAAAATGTGTCGAGCAGCATGCTTCATGCCAAACAGTAAGTTTATCCCGCTAAAGCGATCAAGAACATGTTTAATAATGAGGCTAGCATTGTCTTTTCGTACTGGACCTCAACTCTGGATCTCTTAGCTGGACTTTTCAAGCGAGCGGGGATAGAATACGTTCATATCGACGGACGAACAAGCTACCGCGAGAGATCTAAGCGTCTGAGGGTCTTCAGAGAGGACGGAAGACTGCCTGTTCTTCTCATGTCAATTGAAACAGGGGCTGTAGGGCAAGACTGACAACCGCCGAATCCTCAACCAAGGAGCGGAAAGCTAACCTTGGCGCAGGCTCAACCTGACAGCTGCGAATCGAGTGCATATCATTGAGCCGCAATGGAACCCTTCGGTAGAAGAGCAAGCAGTCGCTCGAGCTCTCCGCATGGGCCAGAAGAAAGAGGTCACTATTTTCCGGTACATCGTGAAAGGCACGGTTGAACAGGTAGGAGTCGCAATGGAAAGACGAAGTAAGAAATAAATACCATTACTAATACATGGCAGAACATTGTCAACTTGCAGAAGAAGAAGAAAAACCTCGCAAGGTTCACATTTGATGTCGATGTCGATGACAATCTCGAGGAGAAATTAGACGTAAGTGGCGTGCGAGATTAACAACCCCATCCTAACCGGCCTGCCAATAAATAGGACCTGAAAACCGTTCTCAATATGGGTTCGCGTAATACCTCGTAAGAAGTGGATGGAAGGTCATCAGAGGCCCAGCCGCGGTGCAAGTTACGCTGAATGGGAGAGTGTAAGCCAGCTTGTGGGAGACGTGAAAAGGATGCGTTATATGGTTCCTCCTCGCCGCCATAACAAGAGAGTCAGGACACCGCAACTATCTAAACAATCAGCACTATCGTACAATACATTTCTCTTAACCCGCGTTGCTGTAGTAGCAAGAAAACACCGGTTCCAAGTCGCGCCGCGGTCCAACTTTGATCCTAGCCAAGGCGGACGACATGATCAAGTCCTGGTCGCAACAGTGACTGCTCGCAGGACTCGGCGGCAGAGACACCCTTTGCCTCTCCAGATCCAACAGTCTCGACTGCACCATGCGCTCCAAGGCACGCTTCTCAAACGTGGCCGCGTCGTCAAACGCATCGCTCTCCTCTTCGTCCTCCTCTCCGCTCTGCCGCCGATGCGACGCAAACCGCAGCGGCGTCCGCGCAGCCTTGATCTTGCGCACAAAGTCCCGCCGTCTGGAGTGATACCTCTCCGACCGGGCGCTCCAGAAGTCCTTTGCCATCTCGCCCAGCTCTTGCGCGCGCGCCGCCGCCAGTCCGACCGGGCTCACGTCGACGCTGGCCTTCCACTTGCCTGGCACGTATTGAAAGCCCGAGCTGCGGACCACGGCCCCGACGTGATTGCGAACTCTCGTGTCAAGCAGCTCCCCCGAGCCAGGCAGCACATGGTCAACTAAGCCAATGTCCCTCGCCCGAAATGGGGACAGGGGAAGCATGTCTCGTAACAGGCGCCTCGCGCCCTCGACGCCGCATCTCCCCGTGTAAGACAGTGAGTGATACTCAGACCCGTGGAGACCCAGCGCTCGGTATGCGGGATTGAGCACCGTGTCAGAGCCTGCAATCACCGTGTCGCATGCCGTCGCCAGCGCCACCCCTCCCGCGGCACAATTGCCTCGTAGTGCAGCAACCGTTGTGATGTTGCGTCGCGGAAACTCTTCAAGCAGCATGTGAACCACATCGTTAATGCGATTGATGTTTCTCCATGACTCGGCCGCGCCATCAGGACTCGCTTCGATGACGTTGAGCGCGATGCCGTTGCTAAAGTACGAGTCGCCGCCCATGAGCACGACGGCGCTGAGACGTCTCTCGACGACATCTGTCGAGGCAACGAATTCGAGCGCCTCGATCAGACGCGAGCATTGTTCCGTGCTCATGGCGCCGTTGTAAAACTGGAAGTAGACAAAGGCGACGCGTCGGGCGTTGGGGTACGTCGCAAAGTCGACCCAGATCTCTTGGTGCGTCGAGTGCAGCGCCTTGGACCAGTCGACCGTCGGCCGCGATGTGAGCGTCCTGCTCAGCATGGTATCATCTAAGAAACCGAGATCGCGCAAGCCGGAAACGGCGGGCACCTTGGGCCAAAGCATGGCATCGACTTTGCGCTTCAGTCGTCGCACGTGGGTGATCCAGATGCCGAGCCCGTCGCAAGTGGCGATGCAGACGGCACCGTCTCTGCATGCTATGATACGGCCTGGTTCAGGCCCGTCATCTCCCAGCAGGTCGCGCCCCTCCTCGATTGTGCCGCCGTAGATGTACAGACTTGAGCCGCCAAACAGCCGCGTGAGGCAGCCCGGTTGCGAGTCGGCTGAGCGAATCGTCCGTGAGATGTCGCGGGCCGTGTCGGAGTGTACATCAAACTCCCGTTGGGCAGCTTTGAGAAGAGGGCGACGATGGGTTGCGCCACCGAGGAACGGGAGCTGCGTCGTTACGGATTCAAGGCGATACGCAGCGTCTGGTGTAAGTTCAGAAAAGACGACGTTGGCCAGATGACATGTCTGTTGATGGGCTGCCGCCGTGATGCGGTCTAGAGCAGCCAGGACGGCGGTGATGGAGGCCCTCGTGACAGGTCCACGATATAGCGTCGACTTTGTCACTCCCGGCGAGTTAATGTTGAGTTTAAACTGCTCGAACGCCCAGATAGGGCCTGCGTCGAACTCTGCAACAGCTTGCAGCACCGTGACACCCCAGTGAGAGCGGCCTGCCCGGCTCCAGGCGCCTGTCTCGAGCAACTTGCTGGACTCGGCGACGGTGCCGTCATCGCCCATGAGGACCCAGTCGATGGCACTGGGACCAGCATCCCCGGGAGGCCCAGGATGGACAATGAGGGTGAGATAGTTTGCGTAAATCTCACAAGGGACGCGAGTGGTCAGAAAGGGACAGATGATGACATCTGGCTGGGCGAGCGCTGCAGCCTCAATCATGACCTGGTCAGAGAGGGCATACTCGATGGTGACTGAATGTGTCTGAGAGAGAGAAAGGAAGAGCTGCTGAGACAGCGAGTTGTGCGCTGTGCAGAGGAAGAGGATCTTCATGGTGGGAGAATTCGACAACGAAGCGTGGCAGACAGTCTTGGCCCATCCTCGGGGCATGGTAAAGCTCGCCGTGATATAGACGTGAGGCCTTGGAGCAGAGCTTGGTCCGGGATATTGCTCAACCCATGCTCCATCGGTCTTGACTCGATTGGCGTGGGTATCGTAGCGCCATGGCTTTGACAGTCGGTTATTCTTCAGCCTTTGACAACAATGACAAGTAAGTGGCCAATTTAACAAGCGACGAGGTCAAAGCGGTTTCTCTTCATCATTGTGACACGGCTGACGCCAATGAACATTGCCAGCACACCCACAGCTTCATGCCATTTATCCATAGGCTAGGTCTCAGCCTCAGCTAGCGCCCATGACAACGCAGACCTGGCGTGCTCGCTTCAGACGACGTCAGGCACCGCTCATATCGCCTCGACGCCCACGAACTCGCAGATCGCCAAGGCATCGCTTGGCAGGACTTGGGGCTAGCCACATTCGTCTTCCGTCCTGTCGGGAAGAAGAATGCACAATGCCCAGAGGCCTAGTTGGGATAGTTTGTGCAGGAGGAAAGAAGAGGTGTTCAGCTGTCCAACTTCCGTGTCGCTCCTCAGCCAGTCGGCGAAAGCCAGCGTCATTCGGCATCATGCAGCATCACCCAAATAGATAGTTATAACCTTCGTGCCCCTGAACCTCGATTGACGCTCATCACAGCTGTCAGCCGCTGCGGGGTGGCGGCAAGCCTCAACTAGTCTCGTAACTAGCCGCTTGATGAGTGAGCACTGCTTGGTGCCGTTGAGCCTAAGCCTTAAGGAAATTGCAGGTACGGGGCGTGCGCAATCGCTTCTCCAATGGCCATCGAAATGTCTATCGCTCGCCGGAGCTCACAGCGGTGCCATGACGCTATCTCCCAACCCAAGATCATCGTGCCAAGATGCAGACGCCTTGCACATGCCACATCTTTTTGAGAGTCTAGTCCCGGAGAATAAGTGAAACATAACTCAATCGCCCCATTTCACAAACTTCAGGTGGCTCGGTACCGTTCGCGTTGGCAATCATCACACACACATGACGAATCTATCCGAGTCAACAGAAATGCCCGTTGTTCACTGACCCGCGTCCAGGGCCTGCAGCGCTCCGATGGAAGGCCATACAAGAAGAAACCTGTTGCATCAAGAAGTGCCCGAGCATCTCCCTGTCGTCGTCCAGTTGAGCCGGCATCTTCCCTTCACGGACGATCACTTTGTCCAAAGTTGGCGCGAACTTGGTCAACATGTCTCCAGAGGGCCTCTTTCGCCAATACCAAGGACAGCCTGTGCCACGGAGCTTCAATGCCGGATTTGTTGCTCTCAGCTTTGTGGTCAGCCTCATAGGCGCTGCTTCGACGTTGGAGTTGATCAGCCGCCGGACGGGGTCAAAGGGGCTCTTTAACCAGTATGCCGTCCCCAAAATGGCCAACGAACATGTCGCTAACCAAAGCAGGCTGCTCCTTGTGAGCTCAGCCGTGACCATGGGTGGCATCTCCATTTGGTGCATGGTGCGTGGACAGAATACACACGGACCGTTGCTGGCATTTGCTTACATCTCGCAGCATTTCATCGGCAACACGGCTATCAACCTGGCCAGCGGAGAGCCAGAGCTCCAAATTCAGTATTCGAGTGGTTTCACTGCAGTCTCATTTTTCGTCCCAATCCTTGTGCTCCTTGCTGCCTTCATCGCCGTTGGTACGAACAATGCTGTTTCCTGGTGGAGAGTCACAGCCGGCGGCGTCCTCTGCGGAGCTGCCATCTGTGGAATGCATTATCTTGGAAATGCTTCTATTAGCAATTACATATGCATCTATCAGCCGGCATACATTATCAGCGCTACAATCATCTCCATCATTGCCAGTACTATTGCTTTAGCCATCTTCTTCATCTTCCGAGCCATGTGGGTGACCTCGTGGCGGAAGCGAACTATTTCTGCTGTTGTGATGGCAGGCGGCGTTTCTGGGATGCATTGGTGTGCGGCTGTTGGGACACGGTATCGTCTCGTCCAGATCAAAGCCAAGGATAACAAGCTGTCACGGGTTGCCACTGTTGTTGTCGTCATCTGTCTGGTGAGTGAGTTGAGTATTCATGCCAGCGCAAATCGCTAATTGGCCTTGATAGTCTCTCGGTGCCAGTGCGATCATGGCTGGACTGGCGATTCTTCGGGCCAACAACATGCGGAGGTCTGCTCTCAGGGCGCAGCAGATTACCTTGGCTGCTGCTGTATTTGATAAACACGGGAGGATCCTTGTTGATCCCGATGGACTCGTTCCTAGCACCGTCGTGGCAGATTCGTTCTTGGAAAAGGTATGTGTGTACCCGGGGCGCGTTTTCTTGGACAATGCTCATAAGAACAGAATACGAAAGAAGGATTCACTACTGCCCATCCGCTGTTCCACTGGATATTCCAGGCCTCGAGAAACTGGGGCGGCATCTCCCGACTCGTCGACGGCATGAGTCGCCATTTGACTCAGCTTCCAGACTCTGGTTATCACAAGAACGGACGACACGGCATTCGGCTTATTAACGACTACGGCGAGATAATCGAAAGCTACGACGTCGTCTTTCGCGAGCTGTTTTGCCTCGCCGCTGCTGCGATTGGCCATCGACTGCACGAGGATCTTGCCTCGGTCGGTCTCCTCTGGGACGAGATCCTCCCAACGGGGTCCGGTTGTGGGCAAACCCCAGCAGGTATCGATGCTGAAAAGGGACTCGGCTGGCAGCAACAATACCCTCGCGGGTCGCTCATATTCCTGGTCCGCCACGTCGACACCGATGGCGAGGTACAGCGGCTGGTATCCTCTGGTCACTGTTTTGCCGACGTTCGACAGGTTTGCGACATTATCCGATGCAGCATGCAGATTCAATCTCCCGACTTTGAGGCGAAGCTGCGGGACATGGCAGCCTACACGACTCAACAAGACCGAGTCCCGCCCGGTGTGCACCTTGGCTTCTTCGCAGTCAGACCGCGAGTCGGCCTTGGGTTCGAGGTGCTCGTGCAAAAGGGGGCGAGAGACCTCCTTCCGTCGACGGCTCTACCTATAAAGAGGTTCGAGCCATGGCAGGCAGAATTCCTCAAGCAACTCCAAGGCTTGACAGTGACGAAGCTTCTTCAGAGTCTAGAAGATAGTACTTCGAGTCGATCCTCTCGAGAAGCCGAGTTCGCTGTGCAGCTCAGCGATGCAATCCAAGCTCTGCGTGAGTTTGTCCAACAGCCCTTCTTTGAGGAGGCGACCTTTACTCCAACCATTGTGCGACTGTCTAGCCACCAAGCAGAGACGTTCATGATTGCTTTGCGGCTGGTAATCCCCGTTCATTCATTGCCATCGAGCCCTAACTGCGAATTAGTGCCGCTGGGGTTCTTCAGAATGCGCCAGGTAGCGGAACGATTCCAGCAGGGCTTCATGGAAGGCGTGCACCGGGAGTTTTGGCCTATTGTCAACACAAATGGCTCTCCTAGCGATGCATCACCAGACAAACAATCGAGCCTCTCGACCAAGCTGCGCCGCTTTGGAAGCGCAGATACATCAGCGAAGCCTGACTCTGTCCAGACAGGCTCGACGATTAACTTGTGCTCGTCTGTCGGAGGCAAACGCTCACAGTCCATCGGCACAGACGACACTGGACTGGATTCCGCTCGAGAAGATTTTCAGCAGTCACCACCGTCGTATGGTGGTATCATGGTCTCCCAGGAGATCACCATCAAGGTCGAAGGGGGACACACAGATACAGAAGCATGCCAACAACAGACGGAAGTCCAGAGCAATGGCGTCGCTGACGCAGCGTCAACGGCGTCGCCGGCTTCGGGGATACAGATGAGACCCATGGGTCATGTAGGGACCAACGTCCAAGCTGGGTCTCGGATATCCCATATTGAGACGGAACATTGTGACATGAGCAACATTTTGTCGTTTGTGGATGTGTTTTTCGCTGAATGTGCTAAGAGTCGTTGAGTGACAGCGTTCTCACATGGAGACGCGACACTGCATGTCTTGTCGATCCAGCCCATGATGTAATAAGAAAGGATATTTAATTATTACGACGCATATCATTGCCTAAAGCTTCTAGCACTACCAGTTCTTGGGTATTTGAAGCCTCATATAAGTACTCACCTATGACTGTCAGAGGATATGAGCACGCGAAGATTGGGTGTCCCTCACCACAGGGGTGACGAGATTTCCACTTGCTGAAATAGCTTGCCAAAACCTAGGAGCCGAATCCTACGGCTTTTTATAGCCTTCACTATATGCCCAGCTAAGCGGTATCTCTTTAGCACGTCAAATCACCTACAACTTTCCGTCTTGTAATGGCGATCATCATCTTGAACCCCCCGCCATTGAGGAGGCCAGAGCGGTTACCAAGCAATTGGCTTTGAGGGAATACACCTTGCACCAGGATGAGGGGGGAAGAACCAGCCTGAGTTATGTTGGTCGAATGTTTCTGTCTGCCCGTTTGAGGAACAGTCAGAATGAAGCAACTGAGCATCTGTCTCTAGTGTTTCCCGTGAGTCTGCCTTCGAGTCCGTTCGTTGCGATGCCCCCAGCGCCCCCTGTCCACCCCCCAGTGAAAGGCGTGACCATCATGTGTCGTTGCAAAACATTCAAGTCCATTCTAAATCTAGGTCAAGTCAGGCCAGAAGAGTGAGCCACGTCTTTTGACACGCTCTCGGTCAACCAAGTGCTCACTTTGTAGCCACTCTTGCCAGCATCGCCGGCTTGCGAGCGCCATGGCCGCCCTCGGCTAAGCGATTACGCGAGAAATTCGCTTCGACGAGGTCTCAGCCATAACAACAAGCGCCAGTCACCAGCACGGCACGTAAGATGGCCCGCGCCTTTCCCACTGGCGCCAAATGACGTTCTTGGTCTGGGATGCGCCCCGATTAACGCATATCTACAGATGCTTTTCGATCGGAACCCCGCCCGTCGCGTCGGCAATCTTAGATGCGTCACACAAGGTATCACCAACGCAACAACTCACGATGATGTCCAGGAATAGCAGTGCCAGAGGCATAGACGCTCCACTGCATCGGTTGATTGCCCAGCGGTTACTAAACACTAGACTGGCCCGCTGTGGGAGAAATTGGTTCCATACTACACCCCCGTCGCGAACTGATGGCGTGTTCCGTGGTCTCACAGACACCCGACTCCCCATGCCTTGGATAGAGGCCTTCCGTCTCCAACAGCAGGATAAATCAGTTCACATTCCTGAAGACGGCCCGAGAGAACGTGACCTTTCCCCAAAGAAGATGAGTGATAGCTACCATCGTGTCGTGCTCCCCCTCGGACAAGACCCTTGGCTATCCGATACGTACATCAATTCTTCGGGCCACATAAGGTAGAAATAGATCAATTGGCATTATCTCACCGATTAAACTTACTAATGGGTTGCACTCAGGCTTGGCACATTGTTCATGGACCTCGATGCCCTTTCCGGCATCATCGTTTACAAACATACCGGCCATGGCGTTACTACCGTGACAGCGGCTTTAGACCGAATCACCATAGCACACCCTCTTACCGAAATCTGCGATCTCGAATACAGCGGCCAGGTCACATATGCTTCTGGGAGGAGCAGTATGGAGATTACGTGCAAGGTCGCGAAGGCTAGGGCCGAAGGTGAGCCAAGCAAGCCTGAGGATGTCCTCCTTACCTGCACCTTCACCATGGTAGCCCTGGACCCGGAGACCAGAAGGCCTGTCAACGTCCCGAAACTTGAATACACCACGCCAGAGGAAGAGAAGATTGTCAGGGCTGGAGAGGCAAAATCACTCTTGAAAAAGGAAACGTTGAAGGCTTCGCTACTCCAAGTCGAACCGAATGATCCTGAGTCAGCTTTGATCCATCGCATCTGGCTCAGACAACTCGCATATCACGACCCAAATGACAATCTGCGCCAACCCAAAAACGTCGTCTCCATGGCCAAAACACAACTGTCAACGGCTGCCATTATGCAGCCTCAGTATCGTAATCGACACCAAACGATGATTTTTGGCGGATTTCACCTGAAGCAGACCTTCGAGCTCGCATTCTGCTGCGCAGCCAGTTTTGCCCATGCACGACCAACCTTCATCAGTGCCGATCCTTGCACATTCCGCAACCCTGTCCCCGTTGGGAGCGTCTTGTACTTGACCGCGACGGTTGCATATACCGACCCTCCCTTGCTAGAAGAGGACGGTGCCGAGCCCAGCGATGCGGACCCTGACAAGCCCATGACACGAGTGCACATTCGAGTCGACAGTAAAGTCAGGGACGTTGAACATGGCGTTGCAAAGTCAACGGGCCAATTTAACTATACCTTCTCCGTGCCAAAGGATGTAAAAGTTCTACCGCATACGTATGAAGAGTACATGATATACATTGATGCTAAGAGGAGGGTAAAGCTTGGAGACAGTCAGCGAAAGCAAGAGTCGGGCGTGTTCAATGGGAGGTCTAATCTCCCCGAGGATGTTAATCTTATCCAATAGAACTAGTAAGGGTGGACAATTAAACATCGTTTTGGCGTTTAGTTGATAGACAAAGCAATTTAAGTTCTGTGAACAGTTGAGTTGATACTCCAAGTTTTCACTTTTCCCCCGCCCAGGCTCGATCGAGGCTTGTCGTAGAATTGGTTTCCAGGTAGTAATCGAATGATTTCTCAAAGATCACATAAAGACAAAACAACGAAAGTTCTTATCAACTAAACCATAGGCATTAATATCTGAGTTCAATTGGAGCGATAGGCGGGAGGCCTTTGGATCAGGTTGAAACCTTTAGGGTAGGTATACTCCCAAATACTTGCCATCAAGTCTGCCATACCTAACCATCGAAAAAGAAGACAGCGTATCCTGACTCGTTCAAAATCAGAAAGACATATATCAATCTCAGTTTGCATTATCGACAAATAATCCGATCCGATACACCGAGTCAGCGAGGACATAGGAGTTGGGCGTGAAACATGTCCATGCACCTGTATCAACATACCCAACCGAGACCATCAATCACCACCTGGGTATTCATTCGTATGAAACATGACGGAGACAAGCTGATGGCTAATTTCCAGCCGGAAGGGCTAGTCAAGCCTGGTGGCGGGCTAATAGCGACCGCGCGGGTAGAGCCGCTTCGAGTACTGCGGAAGTCCTCGCGACTTCTAGACGAGACCCAAACACCTAGCGTTAGAGTGATAAACATCCATTGGCAGGCGATTGAACGAGTGCTAAGAAAATTGCTGTATGACACATCTCTGCAAACTTGCTGAACTTGCTCGCTTTGGGAATTGTTATGTTGAAGCGTTTTGACTTGGGATTTCGGTCTTCTGAGTCACTCAGGTGGAAGCATGACGTTCCTAGTGCTGTGGATAGTGTTACGTAGATTTGAACACGGACATTTCGGAGTGCCTGTCTGATTAGGATGTGCAGCAAGGAAACGATTGATTAGATTGCCTAAGAAGGTAGGTGGTGGTACGTGAGTATTGACGTGCAGTTCACAGGAGAACAATGAGCTGGGCTCGTCGGGGATAGTTCACTGCCGCTGAGTTAATTACAATCTTTTCAAGATTCAGATGACAGTACCGCGCGTCTGACGCGTTCAGATCGCAAGAACATCAAGACAGCCCTACGCTTGAGACTTGTGGATTTGCCGGGACGCCTCGCAGGGCTACAAAGGCCCCTTTGGCAAGGTTCTTCCATTAAGCAAGTCACATTATGTACCAATTTCTTCCTGGAAGCCTCTACGTAGGTAGTCTTAGCTTGCCCAACACTGGACGATTCCACCTGGCGATTGTGGGGTATTTGATCAGTAATGGACGCATAGATACAGAGGTACTTGGCCCAACTTCCAACCACTTCAGCCAAAAGAGAAGAATATCAGGCTCAGTAACCGCCTTGTTTCTATTCTTAGCGTAGGCCGTGTTGGGAAAATATCTTTGCCTTCCGACTCGGCCGAGGTTAGAAGTCTTGGCTCTCCCTGCCCCTGCCTCAGTTATCGGTTGGCAGCCCGGCAATGCCTCCCAAACAAGCCACCAACAAGAAGACGCAAGCTAGAAGGCGAGTAAAACACGAGTCAAACACGCTCATCTCCGGATTCGTGCGGCTGAAAACCCCTGTCTCAATTCATCCGCACTGCAAACAGTTTACGTTCATGCGAAGGTTGATGTCCCTCCGCCACAAGCCCTCCGTCCAGGATCGGCCCATCGTTTTCATCGGCCACAGCCTTGGAGGCTTGACCATCAAGCAGGCACTGGCAGATCTCCGCCCCGAGGTCCCCTCGAGACTACCTATCAGGGCAATCTTGTTCTTCGGCACTCCTCACAGGGGCTTGAATAACGATGCCCTCCGAACACTAGTTGGTGACCAGCCCAATAAGACACTGATCAACGATCTCTCTCCGTCATCAGCGGGTGTGATTAATCTCCAGAGGTTGTTCAAAATTATCGCACGGGTATGAAGATCTACGCCTTTTACGAGAGGGAACCAACTCCAGTGGTTGAGAACATTGATGGTGTGTGGAAGAGAGGCTCCAACCGAGAAATGATGGTCGACCAGGCGACTGCCGTTGAGCATTGTGAGGACACCCAATTCCAAATTCCGGTGAATGCAAATCACTCAGAGATGGTCAAGCTTCCCAGAGGCCAAAGGGGAGTTTATCCTGAGGTTTTGCAACTGATCCTCGAGGCCCTGCAGAGTGCTCCAGAGGTTATTCCGGTATCAAACCAAGAGACAGCCCGGAATATATGTATGGCCGTCCTGACCCTGCCCCTGAACCAAATGGAGGTGCAGGACAGTATTCCGAGCCCGGTAGAGATGGGTACGACCTGGGTAGGAGCAACTCCGCTCAGCCAACATCTTCTCGTGACTCGGATGTGGCATATGGAACACGTGAGCCAGGTCTCACCCTGGGCCCCAATGGTAGCGGAAGAGATGCGAGCATGAATAGGCCACAATATGGGCGAGGTAGCGAAGACGGACCTACTCTACGCAATGCCCGAAGCTCTGCCGCCCTGCGTCCAACCAAGGCGAGTGGAGTTCAATGGAGCTGAAGTTCTCTTACGATTACTACGATGACTTCTCCTCCGATGATGATACCTTGTATTCTGGCGCAACCTGCGACGAACCAGACTGCAACTGCGGTCTACCCAGGGCATCCTCTTCTAAAAAGTCGAAGCCACAACCAAAGTCAAAGCCAAAGCCAAAGTCGGAGCCACAGGCACAGTCACTGCCTGAGTCCACTGCTTCTTCTAAGCAACCATTATCGACGCTTGGCGCAAGCACTTCATACCCGAGTCTGAACCTCGGTTACGACTCCTCTTCCGATGACGATATCCTGTATTCTGATGAAACCTGTGACAAACCAGACTGCAACTGCGGTCTACCCAAAGCATCGTCTTCCAAAAATTTAAAGCCAAAGCCAAAGGCAGAGACGCAGTCGCAGCCCGAGCCTAGGCAAACATTGTCGACACTTGGCGGAAGCACTTCGCTGAACCTCGGTTACGACTCCTCCTCTGTATACTTGCGCAACCTGCGACGATCCTACCTGCAACTGCAGTTTACCCAAAGCATGGTCTTCCAAAAAGTCAAAGTCAAAGTCAAAATCGAAGCAAGAGCCAAAGCCAGAGCCGCAGCCGCAGTCACACTCACAGCCCGAGCTCACTGAGAAGCTTGGCCCTGGATCATGCGGGATTGACGGCTGCACGTGTGGAAAGCTGCCTGCCTGTGGTGTTCTCTATTGCACCTGCGGAAAAGAGCCTCAGAAGTGAGGCAGTGGTGAAACCACCGACGGCACCCATTGTCGAGAGGGCCCAAGAGCGTAGTCGCTGCACTGATGCCAAGGGAAAAAGTGGGATGTATGAAGAAACGGTAATGTTGAGTATGGATGATTTTGGATACGCTTGCGATGAGACAACGGGATGGATTATGTATAATTGGGAGAGCTGGATATAATAGATGTTGCGTAATTTTATGGATATACGTAGGTAGTATAGATGCTGTGAAATTTAGTTGTAATCGCGAAACGCTATCGGACCTTGCATAAATATGATTTCTCCAGTCCCGTCTAGTCTGTCCGTCCTATTCTCCCATTTCTAACTGTCCGTTGGGTTGTTGTGGTTTTTCCGTTGCGCGAAGCGGCCCTTGAAGGGCACGCAGTAGTGGCGCACATGTGGCGGGTGCGTCCTGTGGCTTACAGTTTTGCGATATGGGGGACGTGCGTCCTTCGTCATCAGCACCCGGCAGAGCTTGCTCCCTCCAACATAATGCCGTTCCATGTCAAGGGTCCAGGTTCAGCCCATTGCGGTCTTGAATTTCTATTAGAGTGGAAGGTCATCCTCTGGAATTTAAACTGGAAGCCCTGGAAGAAGCTTCCGAAGCTCAACGTGGATACTCAGCGGTGGCGCAGTCGGAATAACCTAATTCCGCATGCAACGCTGGGAAGCTCCGTTACGTCATAAGGAATTTTACAGGGATGCGTCCTCCTGACTGCAGAAACCGGTATATTCTCATACTTGTATTCGTACAGTATGACGCCTATGAGCGCATTTGACCCCAACCTTTTCATCTTGATTCTTGATCCGTAGTTTAGTTCTTACCTTATAATAGAAGTACCGCCATTCAACTCTTTAGCACTGATTCCCCTCATTGCCATCTCACAACTTCTCAAGTTCTCGTCATACACCTCAGATACTCAGAACCATGTCGTCATCTACAACGCAGGTATCTATCCTCGGTGTCTCGCTTCGACACGAACTAGCCAACTGACGTGGATCAGGATCGTCATCAGCAGGATGACTTCTCAAACGACGAGGCACAAGCCACTTCTGAGAAGGAGCAGGAAAAGCCCACGCGGCGCAAGCGTGCAAAGGGCACTAAGGAAAAGAAATCACGCCGCAACCGACGGCCGCTATTTGCCGACGACGAGAACCAGATGATGCAGGGCAATTGGAATATGCAACAACAGCAACAGCAACAACCACAACAACAGCAGCAGCAGCAGCCACAAAAGCAAGGTGGCGGTAAAAGCGACGCGCTGAGTCTGCACCTTGAGTTGAACCTTGAGATTGAGATCGAGTTGAAGGCGAGGATCCACGGTGATCTCACCCTTACATTGCTGTAAGTCTGGCTCCCAGCCCACTCATGTCTTGAGCATGAACTGATATCTTTATAGGAATTAGTCAATGGTCGTGGTGTGTCTATTTCGATGCGTGTAACTGTAATGGCAAACAGGAGTGTGGATTTTCAGAATGCTCATTTGTAGAGCTATCGTGTACGAGGAACAGAAGTCCTCTTCAACCTTTTCTTCATATTTTATCTGGCTTGAGTTCAAGATGGTGCCGCTCACGGAAATGGGAACCCATGGTCAAGCAAATCATGATTAATTTTTTTTCTCTCCCTTTATTCATGCGCATTCATGCCTGATGGTTGTGTCTTGACATGTCAAATGGGTGAACATTTATCATCCCAGGTTCGAGTCTTACCGAGCTCTTGGGCTTAGATAATGGCCTAATGCAGTAGATAAGTTAGATAATCCTGTAGGTACACCTGCGGACACAGTACATTGAATACATGAAGCCCTTGCAGATTTTCTTATCTTAATCTAGAAGCTCTTGTGCCTAGGCCAAAACGAACGAGACGTAGGCACCAAGATATATCGTGATTGGGCGTGCCTTGCGTTAAGCGAACGGGGCTGCCTGGGCACTCATCGAGCATCCGGGCCTTTGTCCGGGGTGTTGGACCTTGTCCTCCTAACCCTTGCTCTCAGGGCAGAATCGACCCTTGACCCAACCCCTTTGGCACGACGTCAAGTTAGCCCAGTTATGTTGAATGACTTTGTGCGGTGTTCCGTCGCGGCAATGATGAAGCCATCGGCAAGACGGCAGAGATTACATACACCTCAATCTCTCCCACCCCCGGGCGCGAGCTGACCAATGCATGATGGCAACAGACACTACGTAAACTTTCATTACAAGAAAGTGAGGAATACCATGATGAGTCTCGCGATCCGCCAACTCCGATCGGCCCAGGAGAATGCCCAGCTAGCTATTCGTCCCGATTCGGAAACATCCGAAAGCTAGCCTTCATTATTATCAACTCAATGGGCCCATCTGCGGCGCAGCATGCACGCAGCTAAGCGAGGCTGTGGAGAGATAGGAACAAACGGGCCATTGCGTTACTACTGTTGTACCAGAAGAATTGTCTCTTTAAGTGATCTAATTCCCTCCTCGATCTCTCTTCTTGCATCTGTTCACTGTTGTGTTCTTCGCATCGGAACTCTATACCACCACCCCATGAGTAATAATACTACTATCTTAAGTTTAGCACGAATACCTCGACATTCACGACAAAATGTTGACCTCGCCTCTGTTCATCACTTTGGGCTTGCTAGGCGTCGCCACAGCCGCAGATGATGCTATCGTCACCATCTGGATTCCAGATTTCCACTCTTGGTACCTCCCCGAGTTCGTGGACAAACTTCAAGGATCTATTATCAATGCCGACGAGGACGCTACGACCGTGGCCCTCCAATGCCCCTACACCACAGAACCGACCGTGCAGGACAGAGCTTACTGCACAATCTTCAACGAGATGACTGTCACCTACGGCCCCTCGACAGTGGAGCTGTCGAGTACCTGGGACTTTAATGTTGATACGACAACTGGTCGGAGGTATGTGCATCGGTCCATAATCTGCTGCCGATTGAGGGGACAGCAGTGCTAATGAGTACATAGCGGTGAGACTACCATGTGTCAAGTTGATGCACAGGAAGCAGAATGCACAACTGTATGGACACAATCATGGAGGGGCTTTAGATCTTCTGGAGCAAAGAGCGACTACTATGAAGACACTGCGGAAAACGGACTCGTCACGATCACCATCACCGCCGGTAACACTCCCACGATTGCCGCCACTGCCGTAACCACCCCAGCCGTTACAACCAGTCAAGTCGGCGCGGGCGCTTCAATGACGCCTGGCGCAACTACGACTGAAATCGCCTCGACATCGTTCTATGAACACTCCACTCCAACCACCTATTCGACCAAGGCAAGGAATGCTACAACTCCTGGCTCCAGTGTCCCTCCAGTCGTGACAGAGAATGCGGCGCCTCATCTGGCAAATGGTCTTGCCGGTTTGATAGGCCTTGTCGCAGCGGTTGGTGGTGCTATTATGCTGATATAGGGACCCTGGGGTAACTGGTGCGCTGTCTTGTAATTAGGTGTGAGGCGTTGCTATCGTAATGTTGAACGACTTGACGAAGAGAAGGATCTTGGTTTTTAGTTAATAACCAAGGGATAGGATTATGAATAGATGTTAGATGAGGCGATTTGATCGGTTCCTAGACTTGGTCAGGTGAAGGAGTTACAACCTACCCAGTGAAAGGTATCGCTCAACTTAAGTGGACTGAGTGGCTACTAGGGGGTCTTCAAACAATGCAAAGCGAGATGAAATGCAATTTATTGAGCATGATAGCAATTTTTAAAGCTCTTGTGTGAAGGGTCGTATCAAAACCAGGTATGACTCTCAAAGTATACGAATAAAATCCATGCATTCTGCTGCTCAAGCATTGTAGTGCCCGTCAGACGAGTCACCCTGGTTTTCCTGGTGAATGGGGACATCCTTGACATGATGGCGGAACTCCTCTTCCTCCTGCATAAGTTGAGCCTTAAGGATCTTGTTTGCATTCCAGACTGGCTTGACTTCGAACAGCCGGTCAACCTTTTCCAGGGGAATACCGCTGGTTTCAGGGATGAGGAAAAAGGCAAACAAGAAGGCGAGGAAGGACAAGGAAGCAAAAAACATGTAAACACCGTATCCCATAGCCGCAAACATCTCCTCAACAAATCGGGACACTAGGAAATTGAAGAGCCAGTTGCTCGCAGTCGTGAAAGCTTGCGCCATCGAACGGAAGTTGGGGTCAAAGAATTCCTGCGAAGGCTGTAAGCAAAGGAGCTTGAGTCGGAGCTAAAGTGGGCTTACCGAGTTGATGACCCATGGGGTACCGTTCCAAGTTGGCGTATATACGGCAGTCCACAGGTAGAAGAAGACAATAGCAAGGTAACCAGTGCCTGTCAAGTGGTCCTGTGGGTGCTCTGTGGGCTCGACGATGTAGATGTATGCGCTAATCACCCACATGCAGATTGAGCCGAAAACACCGCCGATGAGCAGGAGCTTTCGTCTTCCAAGCTGATCAACAAGGAACAGCAGCCAAACGAACGTCATGACGGCCTTGACAACACCGAAAATGCCGGTCATGACATTGATAGTGTCAGCCTGGACACCGATGCTCTGCCACTGGTTAGCACCTTGACGTCGTGCAATCCAGACGTGGACCGGATCATCCTGGTAGCTCATTCGAGCATGCCGGTGAACGAGGGTTGGGGACTTACACCAAAGATGGTAGGCGAATAGTAGTTGATGGCGTTGATACCGGAGCCGTTCTGCCAGAAGAAAAGCATGCATCCTAGGAAGAGACGCCACATGATGTTTGGGCGTTGGGCAAGCGCCTGGAAAGGCTTCCACAAGCCAATGCCAATTGCAGACTTCTGGGCCTCATGGGCGCTGTCGATAGCTGCTACCTCTTCGGTAATGTATAGATCGGTGGGCGTCAACTGGCGAATCCAGCAGAGGTTGTCCATGGCTTCCCTTCGGCGGTCCTTGAGGAAGAGCCAGCGAGGAGATTCCCGTATCCACAAAGTGGCAATGAAGAGCAGACTGGACGGGATAACTTGGACGGCGAATGGAATGATCCATTGTTTATGGCTTTCCGGTATGTGTTTGTCCACACCATACTACGAATAATTCAGCGATTAGACCACGGCGACAGAGAGAAAGAAACGTCGTTGCAACACTCACATTGATCCAGAAGCCTACCATACCCCCAACCTGCCACCCAAGCTCATAGAGGCCGACGAGTCGTCCTCGAATAGCTGGCGGCGCCAGCTCAGAAAGGTAGATGGGGACAATGTTGGAGGCGACACCAGTGCCCAGACCAGACAGAACACGGCCAGCGTAAAGAATTCCCAGACCAGTGTTACCACTAGAACCGCACTGCAGAGCAGCTCCCAAGGTGAAAACGGCGGAAGCAACAGCCAAACACCATTTGCGACCAACCCAATGGCTGAGGACATAGGTAAGAAGAGCGCCAAAGAAGGCGCCGGCAATGAAAAGGGAGACAATGTTTTCACTGATCAAGTTTCGTTGCTCAGTGGTCTTCTCGTCGATGCCGAATTCCTTCTGAAAGGATTCAAGTGTAATTGTGGTACCAATAAAAGCACTGGTGTAGCCGATCATGTTGGAGCCGCATGATGCTACTAAGGCGAGAACATAAACTCGCCAGTTGTAGACTGAAGGAGGCGTTGGCCGGTCTTCGGCAAGAGTAAGTATACCACCCATGGTTGGTGAATAGGACGGCTAGAAGGCACCAAGGATGAGGAAGAGAGATGAGATGTTGCGAAAGGCCATTGTGAGCATATGGAAAAGACGGCACGGTGAGCCCTAAGTAATGTCTCGTTCCCCGGTCGGTGTGGGCATGTGGATATGGCCCACAGAGTCTTCAACAGACTCTTCTCCATAGATGAAGTCGTGGAGCCCCATCCTCCAGGGCGATATGGGGTCTGGAGAGTGATACGACCGTGGAGAGATTCCAGATAGTATGGAGAAGAGTTTGAGCCGGGCCAGTGTTTTTCCCCGTGGAGGGAGTGTTTAGTACATGTGCTGATCGTTGATATGCCACAACCAACACACCAGAAGGAGAAGAAGGGTAGGACGGAGAGGTTGAAGGCGCATTGTTGCAATACCCAGTTTCTCGAGAAATTCGCGCAGTAAGGAGAAGAAAGTAAGTAAAGCAATGGATTCAGGACATGGAGTAGATGTCATATTGGATTAGGCCAAACAGATGCGAGTGTAAAGTCTTAACATGCTGCTCTCTGCCACTCGAGACCTAAATCCGATTTGTTCTCTATTCGTTTACTAGTGTTTAAGAAAAGGCCGAGCTAACAAATGTACTTGCTTCACCATTGAAACTGTTTCATAAGCATCACTGTGTCTCCCTTAGATTTGAACGAGGCATAACGGGTGCTTATCTCTATGACAATGATGAAGGCACGCATATGCCTACCCATCCAGCCAACTTAGAACTCAACCTCCATCATCCAGGCAGACAGGGACATGAACCGTCGATAGTCCGGATAGCACGGCACCCACAGAGACCTATGTATAGTGAGTGAGAAAGGAAATCTTCTTCGTTCTCCCTTGCTGACGGTTGCATTTACGGTCACATATTGCGTACAGGTATAATAGATAGCCAGAAGGAGGCAAAAGTCCCGGGTTATTCCCGGCTGATATCCCCATCTGTGACAGTCTATGGAATGATGGTTTGAGGATGCGCGGGCCGACCGGAGGCGCGAGTGTGGAGAGCAACGTCCTGCTTGCTAATTAAATACCCCAGGGCTCGAATGATTGCAAGGCCGTGCCTCCAGGCCTGGGAAAATCTTTAGCCGTGGTGGGGAGTTTGGAATATCGCCGAGTCTAAACTTAAGACAGCTGGTGAGGTGAAATGGAGTTACGTCGACTGGTTGCTGAATGTGGCCAGCGTGATTTTAATTCGCCGAGTCCAAAGGAACAAGCTCAAGGAACTGTCAGGGAGATACGTCATAACCCGTAGTTCTCTCAAAAAGCCGCGGTTTTACTCCTATGTGCGAGTCAGGCCCAGCCTGTGACGTGGTTGGTTTCTCCAACGTCGAAGATACTCTACTCACCGGTTCCTCAACATCGAGTCACACTGAGCAAGAATAGAACTGAACCACTTGGCTTGTCCTACAAATAGAAGACAGCTTCTGAATGACACCACAAGTTGATCTCCAGGGCGAACGCCTCCAGGCCCTACACCGACGAAGCCCTCTTCTGTAGTCAAAATAACGCGTCTCCTTGTTGAGATATGAGATTGATGTAAAATAAATGTATTAATTGAAGGTTAAGTTATCTGATAAGAGAGGAGGAAGGGTTATGTCTATATATAGGGATTGAGAGGACTAGCTACCTTGGATTAGATATAGTAATTATTTGAGGTTACTCTTCTAATACTCCCACTCGAGCTAAGGTTGCTGCTATTATGCTCCTGTAGATTGTTCTTATTAGATCCTTTTAGATTTTTATATTTTATAGTCTCCTACTAGATATAATAGAAGTAGTATATTATTTTAAAAGTTTATAAAATAGTAGTAAGATTAATAAAGTTTTTAAGAATCTTATTTATTTTCTAATAGGTAGTATAATTATTAAGATATTAAAAAGTATTTATTTAGCTTATTATTAGAGTAATAGTTAGTTTCTAATTACTTATTTTTTAAATAATTAATTTATTTTTTAATTTTTTATAGTTTTTTTAATAAGTTTTAATATTTTTTTAAAAATAAAAAGGCTTTTTTTAAAAGTACTTTTATTAGTCTATTAGTAATTTATTAATTTATTAGTATATATTTAATTTTAATTTTATTTAATATAACCTTTTCTTATATAAAATAATATTAAATATTAATATATTTAATTTTAATATAAAATTATAGGTTTTTTACTATTATAATTGCTTTTTAATTATTTTTATAAATAATTATAGCTAATAGTTAATTTTCTATTTTAAATAGTTTTTTAAAAAGTAATTAAAATTAAATTGCTTTTTTAATTGCTTATATTTAGCCTATATATTCTATTTTATATAATAATAGAGTAATTATAAGCTGCCTTTTTAAACTCTAGCTAATTGCTTTAGTTTTAAAATTAAATATATATCTAGCTATTAATTATTTTATTTTCTAATTACCTGCCTAATTAGAGTCTATATAGCCTATTAGGGGATATAAATCCTTATAATAATAAAGCTTAAAATAAGATATTTTATATAAGTATTTTATAATTTTTTTAATTATAATTATATATTTATCTATTAGGTTTTTAAAATATTAATTATATAATAAAACTTTAAATATAATATTTAATCTTATTTTAAGTATTATATATATAAGGGAGCTAATTGCTTTTATATACTAGAGTTTTATTTTATTAGGTATTATATATTTATTATCTTTTAAGTTAAATCTACTTTTTATTATAAGGGTATAAACTAGTTTGCTTTTATTTAGTTTAAAATTACTAAAGATTTTTTTAATATATTCTTTTTAAAATAAATAAATTGCCTTATTTTATCTATCTTTTTATATAGCTATTCCTAAATAGTATTTATATAGTTTAAAGTTTGTTATTTTAAACTAGTTAGTAAGAGCCTTTTTTATTTTTTTTATTTTATTTTTATTAGGTCTAATAATTAAAAGATTATTTATATAAATAGTAATAAGTATTAATTTTTAAATAAAGATACTAATATTTATATATAGCAGTTTAAAGCTAAAAGTTTTTAAAAAGTTAAAAAGAGTTTTATACTAGATTTTTAATAATTATTTTAACTTATAAAATGCTTTAAATAATTTATAATCTTTTTCTAATTTATTATTAAAACCTTCTAGTTATATAATATAGATTTTTTATTAATATTTTTATAAAAGAAAGCAGTTTTAATATCTATTTATTTGATTTTTAAGTTAAATATAATAGTAAGGGTAAAGATTACCTTATAGCTTATTAGTTTAATTATAAATATAAAGGTCTTATAATAGTTAATTCTTTTATACTATTTAAAACCTTAAATTATAAATTAGGACTTATATTAAATAATCTTGCCCTTACTTTTATATTTTAATTTAAATACCTACTTATTATATAGTACTTTTGTATTTTATAGGGGGAAAATAAAGTATTATATTCTATTTTCTTTTAAAAATAATAGTTTATTTTTTATAGATTTTTTCTATTAAATCTATTTTAATAACTTTTAAGCTTTATAATATAATTATAGTTTATATAACTTAATATAATTTACTATAAGTTAAATATATATTATTATAAGTACTAGTTATATAACTTATTTATTTTTTATTTTAGTAGGTTTTAATATAAGGGTATAATATGGGTTTCCTTAAGTTAATAAAATAGGAAACTATAGTTTTAAATAAACTTAGAGAGCTTTAAATAGTATAATATATTTATTCATAATTATATTTTCTAGTTATAGGATGCGATTATCTATTTAAATAATAATTATACCTTTTTATAATTCTAATTTTATTAAATTTTAAAAGTGAATTTCTTCTTTTATATAAAATAATATTAGGGTTATTATTAGTAAAATATTAGTTATTTTCTTATTTTTATTTTAGATTTTAATAGTATATTATATAAGATTAATTTTTAGGTTTTAGTTTTAAATTTCTAGTAGTTTATATATTAGAGCTAGGGAAAGGTTTAATTAAGGCTAATTGGACTTAATTTATTTTATTTAATTAGGAGTTCCTTCTATTTTATATTTATAAGTAGATTTTTTATTAAAAATAATATTATTTATAATAAATATCTAATTATTATCTTTTAAGAGGATATAGTTTATATAGCTTTTAAATTTAAAGAGGTAGTATTTAACTATTTTTAGTTTTATTTTATATTTTATATTACTTAAAATAAGTGCATACCTTATACTTTTAAAAATTTAAAAATATTAGAAATTTAGTTTCTTTTTAAACTATACTTTATATAGTATTATTAAAAGGGTTTTATATAAATTAAGGTTTTAAATTTAAATAATTCTTTTAAGAATATATAGCTACTATTTTATTTTAAGTCTAGTTTAAATAAGAGTTAGTATTAGTTTCTTAAGTAAGATTTAGTTTATTATTTTAGCTGCTTTATTTTATTTATATTAATTAGTAGTTAAGTAGTTTAATTTAATTTTTTAATTTTAATAGAAAAGGATTAGTATATTTAAGAGGTTTTTTCTAGCTTAATTAAATTAAATAAAGTGGTATTATTTTATTAGTTATTTAAATTTTTTAAATAGGCTTTTAAGTATTTTTTTAAATTTTAATTGTTTTTTAAAAGGAAATACTTATACTATTTAAATAAAGTTATTAATAAATATAATTTAGTATTTTTATCTTTTATTTCTAATATTTAAATATAAACTTATAATATTAGTATAAAGGCTTTTAAAGGGATAAGTTTCTTTTCTAATAGATTAAATATAAAAGTATTCTTTTAATTATTTTTAAATATATAGTTTATAAAAGTGGCTAGTTTTAATTAGTTTAATTATAATTAGTATAATTATAAGTTTTTAATATTCTATTTTTTAAAATATATAAGTCTTTTATATTAAATTTTAAGGTTTTTATTAAGGACGGTAAATAATATAAGAGCTATATTAAATTGCTTATTTTTTTATTAATTATATAAATATTAAAATATTAAATAGCTATAAAAATAGTATTTCCTTCTATTATAATAATAGCCTATTTATATAAGAAAGTAATATCTATTTTATTTATTTTAAAAAGGGAGATTAAAATAAGGTTAAACTATCTATTAGAAATATAAAAAGTATTATTAAATAATATTATTTATCTCCCACTTGCTCCTTTTATTTATAATTAGTAAGTTTCTTATTCTCTTATATTTAAAGTTATACTATTAAATCCTATAATTATATTTTTATTAAAAGTGTTTATTTTTAAAAAGCCTTCCTTATAATATATTATATAAATAGATATATTACTATTTAAAATATAGACTTATTTAAAAAAGGTAGTATATTGTTTTTTAATAGAGGCTATTATAGCTATATTAAGCTAGGCTGCTGCTATAATATAGTTATCTTTTTTATAGTATCTTTAATTTATTTTTATTTTATATACTATTTTAGGTTTCTCTCCTCCTATTTTTTTTTCTTTTTAAAATAAAGGTTTTAATATTCTTCTACTTAATATTCTAATTGATTATAATAGTTATATATTAGTTTATTATTCCCTTAGGACTAGTATTTTATAATAAATATAATTAATATTATTTTTATTTCTTTTTACTATTAAATGTTTTATTCTTTCTATTTAGCTAATAAAAGTATTATATTAAAATCTATAATAGCTTTCTTAGTTTAGCTGTTTTTAGACTATTTTAAGAGAATATTATAAGAAATACCTTATAAGTTAGTTTAAATCTAATAAGAAATTTATTAATAAATTGGGGTTTTCTAATTTTATATAACTCGTCTAGTTTAAATAGTTTAAATTATACCTTTTAGAGTTTTTTAGTAAAATTTATAACTCTTATATATTTATTAAATATTAAATTATAATATTTATAATTAAATTCTTAAAAAATAGCACTCCCTTTAAGTTTAAATCGGTTTATAAGTATTTTAAAAATATTATTTATAATTATTTTATTCTTAACTATCCCTTATATATTATATTTAAATCTATTTCTAATAGTAGTATAAGCCCATTTCTATTTAATCTTCTAGTTTTTAATTCTTTTAGTAATAGTATTATTTTCTAATTTTATTTTATTCTAGTTTAAGAGGTTTTTATATCTATTTATCTTAAGGTAGTTTTTTATTTTTTAATTCTAATAAATCTATTAAATTAAGGACTTAAGCTTAGGAATAGCTTTAAGGCTACTAAAAGAGGAAGAGAATTCCTTTATAATTAATATATTAAAAGATAGAAGTTTTAATTGCAAGCTAAGTGTAACGATCTGGTCAATTCCCAACGGATAAGACTAGAGGGTTCTAGGTTTATGTTGGCAGAGAGATCAGGGCGTTAAGGTCTGAGCAATGTAGTGGGTTGTTACGTCTGGTAATGTGCTCAAAGTAGATGAGTGTAACCAAGTTGTATTGAAAGCTGAAGTAGCTGTATCTATCTAGTGTGCTAAATGAATGTGTTTATATACTAAGGGTGTTTTCCTTGGATCACGGTTGAGATCGTGAGCCTTCCCTTGGATCACGATTGAGAGGGTGATCCAGTTGTTTGGATCACGCTCTGGAAGGTGATCCTCCGATGATTGGGTGGTAAAAGTGGGGCAAGTTGGGGCTGATTTCTGGCACGTGATGGGGTGTTCGTTACGGACCGTGACACGATGTCTCCCCTCCGTTGGTCTTGTCCTCAAGGCCATATTCGTGACCTCGCATAATCGCCAGTGGTTAGTCAACTTAAACCTCCATTTTTCCTTTTCCTTGTGCCGTCATGCTGACACAATGTCAGGCCGCGTGACCAAATCCAAAGCGAAAAAGACATCCGAACGTGATTCTTTGGTTCGTTTTCTTGAGCAGAATTCTCGTCCAGCCGACATGCCTTGCACTTATTGCTTCAAGCACAAACCCCAATTGGTGTGCGAGATGGACGACACGGGTCGAACGGACAAGTGCAAGCAGTGTGTTCGGCGGGGTCGAACATGCGATGGTGTCAACGTGGCTTCTTCTTGTGTGTTTTTTCCTGGTGTTTTTGTTGTTTTCCCTGCTAACTCTCCTGTGCAGTGAACAGACTCGTTGAGCAGCAGAAAAAACTGGAGTTGGAAGAGGAAGAGGCTGGGGACAAGATTTTAGTCCTTCATACTCAGCTTGCGGAGCTGCAATCGTCTTTGGCCCAGGCCGTGAGTCGTTTGGCTCGTATCCGCAAGATCAAGAAGAGGGTGAAGGAGAAGGGTTCCGAGTTGTTTGAGCGGGGGATGCAAGAGTTGGACAAGGAGGAGGGCATTCTCCCGGCGTTAGAGTCTCACGAGAACTGGGTGGTGGGCGACCTTCGGTCGTTAGGCGTTCCCAACGAGGTGGACTGGTCTTCTCTAGGTCTCGGGGAGGACTTTAACGGGCTTGGTCCTTTGCTTGATCCTGGCGTTGCTGGTGAAAGTTCTTCAGCAGGCGCTGCGCATGGTTGAGATGTTCCGGTGGTTCCCATGTATTTTCCTTTTGGTCGTAGCCTTTCCATTTGACGAGGTACTTGATTTGTCCGTCTTCCTTCGTGATGTCGAGGATTCGTTCTGCTTCGTACTCGTCAAGGTCTTCGACTTCGGTTTCTGTGTCGTCGTTCGTTCTGACCATGATTGTCCCTTCTGTTGACTCGAGTAAGGAAATGTGAAAGATTGGATGGAGCTTGACCTTCGGTGGTAAGTCCAGTTTGTAGTTGTTTTCCGAGATTTTTTCCAAAATTTTGTAGGGTCCAATGTATTTGTAGTCGAGTTTTTTGTTTGGTCTTTTCGTGTTGATGTTTCTTGTGGCGAGGAGCACCATGTCTCCCTCCGAGAAGGTTGGTCCCTTCAACCTTTTCTGGTCGTAGTATTTTTTGTGCATTTTCTGAACAAAAGAAAGTTCTGTGCGCATTTCTTCATGCAAGTTCTTGAGTTGATCTGACGCAAGGATAGCTGCCGGTGCAAGTGGTCCGTTCCTTGAATCTCTGTAGGCGTCGGGGGTGAATCCAAAGTTCGCGTAGCTCGGTGTGATCTTGGTACTTTCGTTGGTTGCTGTGTTGTATGCCAGTTGTGCCGTTGGCAACTTCTCAACCCAATCGTTCTGGATATGGTTGATGTAGCAACGAAGGTAGGTCTCCAAGACTTGATTCATTCGTTCGGTCTGTCCATCGACTTGCGGTCTCCAAGCGGTGGTCAACTTGTGGTTCAGTCCGATCCTTGCCATGAGGCATTGCCAAAAGTTCGAGAAAAAGGGTGGTCCTCTATCCGAGATGATCGTATTAGGTAGTCCGTGTGTGCTGACAATATTTCGTAAAAAGATGTAGGAAAATTCTTCTGCGTCGGTTGCTTCTTGATATGGAATGAAATAAGAAAATTTTGTGAGTCTGTCGACAATGACTAGAATGCTGTCGTAGGCCGTGCTCGTAGCAGGGTCTAACGATAGGGGTAATTTCGTAATGAAGTCCATAGTGATTGAGTCCCATGGTCGTTCCGCGACCGGTATGGGTTGTAGTTCTCCGTATGGCTTGTGTCGTCTTGCCTTCGTCTTACCGCAGATGAGGCACTGTTTGATGATTTTCTTGACTGTTTCTTTGACTCTAGGAAATGAAAATGTCGTCTTGACTCGTTCGAGGGTTTTGTTGATTCCTTGGTGTCCGTGGAGCGGGTGTTCATGGATTTCCCGTACGAGGTCCTCTCGTAGGTGTTCCGGTACTTGTTGTTTATCTGTTTTTTCGTCGCTCGGTAACTGTTCGTTGTATTCCAGGATTTGTTTGAGTAGTGGATTTCCCTGTTCCACTGTGTGTGTTGCTGCGAGGGTGTTGCTGACAGGGGTTCTTCCTATCATCCTCGGGGTGAGGCCTTCGTTCTTCAGGCACTGATCGCAGTGGAGGTAGTTGTTTGGTCCAGCTCCTTCCCACCAGAAATTCTCGTTGAAGAAGTTCCAGAATTGTAGGTCGTCCCATTTCTTGTGGTGCTTGATGGTTTGATGACAGTGTTCGATGAATTCGTTTCGTATTTTCCGGGGTAGGTAGATTGTTCCTTGATAGGTGATCATTCCTAACACCGAGTTGACCCAGTCTGCTCGTCCGATGATGAGTTGTCTGAGCTCGTCTCTGGTGATTGATTGTCGGATGCTTTCCTTCCATTGTTCTGTCAAACATTCAGGGATGCGTTGAGCGGTGGTGGCTGCGATGTATTTTTGTTTGAGGTGTCCTTCGGGCGTGAAAGCCAGTAGTTGTTCTTTCGTCTTGACCTTGCCTGTGTCGAAGTCAGGTCGTCGGCTGATGGCGTCGGCTCTGCCATTCTCCGATCCTTTCTTGTGCTTGATGATGTAGTCAAATTCTGATAGGTATTCGGCGTATCTGAGTTGTCGTCCGCTGAGTTGTTGCGTGGTAGCGAAGTGGGAGATGTTCTTGTGGTCTGTGTAGACCGTGACCTGGTGGTGGCTTCCTAGTAGATATTGTCGAAACTCCTTGAAAGCTTGGACTATCGCGAGAAATTCTTTGTCGTAGATGGGGTAGTTGAGTTCTGCTCCGTGCAACTTGTGGGAGTAGAATGCAATTGGGTGCAACTTTCCATCGTCGTCGCGTTGTCCGATCTGGGCTCCTAGGGCGAAGTCTGAGGAGTCCGTTTCTAGTTCGATAGGTCGTGTAGGGTCAAACATCTTGAGTACTGGTTCGCTAAGGATGAGATCCTTGATTTTGTCGAAGGCTTCCTGGATGTTGGGTTTCCAGATGAATGGTCGGTCCTTCTTTGTTAACTCAGTGAGGGGTGCGGCTAGTTTCCCAAAATCTTTGAGGAACTTGCGGTAGTAGTTTGCGAATCCTAGGAAGGCTTGTACTTCCTTGACTGACTCTGGTTTCTTCCAGTCTTTGACTGCTGAAAGTTTCTTTGGGTCCATTCGTATCTCGTTGTGGGAGATAATGTGTCCCAGAAATTCCACTTCCGATGCGTGGAAATGACTTTTCTCCGGTTCAACTAGCAGTTTGGCGTCTTCGAGAGCTTGCAGTACCTTGTGGACGTGTTCCGTGTGTTCTTCTTCCGTCCTGGAGAAGATGAGGATATCGTCGAGGTAGCATACCACGAATACGTCTAGGTATTCTCGTAACACGTTGTTAATCATTCGTTGGAATGTTGCTGGTGCATTGGTGAGACCAAAAGGCATAACAAGATATTCGTATAGCCCGAATTTCGTTCTGAAAGCGGTTTTCCATTCGTGTCCTTCTTTGATGCGGATGAGGTTGTAGGCTCCCTTCAGATCTAACGCGGTGAAGTACTTCATCCCGTGGAGTCGGTCCTTCAGTTCGTTGATCAAAGGCAAGGGTGTTCTGTCCTTGATGGTAATGTCGTTGAGCCTTCGGTAATCCACAACAAGTCGGAGCTTTCCGTTCTTTTTGGGAACGAACATGACTGGATAGCCTGCTTCTGACTTGGAAATCCTGATATATCCTTTCCTTAACATTTCTTCGAGGTAGTTCTTGAGCTCGTGCAGCTGTGCTTCGTTGAGGTTGTAGATGGGGTGGAACGTGGTCGATGTTCCGTCTTTGAGCCAAATCTCGTGATCCCATTGAGAATGCTCTGGTAGTCCTGTTTCCAGTTCTTCGGCAAACAGTTTCTTGTATACTCTGTACTGTGCTGGTACGTTCTTGAGTCTGTCGTCAGATGATTCCTTCTGTTCTTTGAGGTCTTCGTTCATCTGTGCAAATGTCTTCTTGAGGAATGCGATTGTTCGTCGTGTTTGTTGCGCTTGCCCTTTCTTGTGTTTGTGTCGTGTTCCTTTTGGAGGTCGTGCTTTCTCCGTAGGTTGAGGAGTGTCTTCGTTGTTGCTCCGCCGTACTTCTTCGTCCTCTTCGATAGAAGTTTGAGATCTCGTGTCGTCTGAATCGTTGTCCGTATCGTTGGCTGCATCACTTCGAAAAGCTTGCACCTGGCCAGTACGCCAACTGATAAGGGGGTCATATCGGTAAAGCCATGGGTAACCTAGGAGTAGGTCGTATCCTTGGAGAGGTATGATGTCGAGGTCAACTCCTTGATTCTTTCCTTCGATGAACACTTTGAGGTGATCAACCTCGCGGGTAACTTGTCCATTTTCGTACTCGAATGGTTTTCCTTCTACATCAGATATCCCGTAGGGTATGTCCTTGTCCTTCCATGGTAGCTTGAGATGATTGACCACTCGTGGATCAACTCCATTCATCTCTGCTCCGCTGTCTACCAACGCGGTAAACCATTGTCCCTTGATTCGTACTTGCAGCATCATCCGTCGTCGTGGTGATGTATCGTTGGGTCTTTGCGTTGCGCATAGAGCTCTCCTTGGAGGTTCTGCAAATTCCTCCTGCTCTTGCCGGTCCTGTGGCTCTGTTACAGGCGGCGTTTGTCGTTTTTTGACTTCTGGTGCACTTCCTTGACCCAGTCTTCCACCGTGTCGTTCTTCTTGGGTGGTACGTTGTAGGGTCGTGTGTATCGTGCTGGATGCTTCCTGTGCCAATCCGCTATCTTGGCTCGTTCGTGTACGAGGCACTCGGGGTGCAAGCATCTGACTTCGTCGTACGTTCCGTCCAGGCATTTCTTGGGGAGTGCGTGTGTGTACTCCGCTAGGATGGCAACGTTCAGATGGTGTAGCCAGGTCACAGTCCTTCGTGACGCTAGGTCGGTGGCTTGATACCATCGTCCAATTGGGTACGGTCCCAATCGTAGTGGGTAACAGTCGTTCTTGACTTTGTCGTTCAGGTGGTGTGTGCAATCGTGGTAGTAGCAAGATACCCATGAGATCACATGGTGATCCTGGTGCATTGTGCTGAGGATGGGTGCGTCGTCTTCGTGCGACTGATGAAGTTCATGTTTTCCGGATTGCATTGCTTGTCGTGTCACACCGTGGACATAGAGTTCTTCGGCATCGATTCTCTGTCCTCGTCTGATCTGTTCATGAATTGGGTGGACTCGTCTTGTCTCTCCTTCTTCTGCGATGTCTTCCGATTCCTCGTCGGGTGTTTCGTAGATGACCGGTTCTCCGGTTCGTGGTTGTCTGGTTGACTGCGCGTTGTCGAGCGAGTCAGGAAACACATGCCATGTGTTGACTGGTAGTCCCAATTCTCGGGCCCTGTCCAAGTCTGACAGTGTTAAAAAGGGTTGCGGGATGTCGTCCTTGCTTTGAGTTGCGAGTTCTCGTTTCACGAGGTTGATAAGTTCGGCGTCGGCTGGACTTAGGTCGAGATCGTCAGGTTTGTTGACTTGTTGACGTTTCGGCTGTAGGTTCCTAGCCTTGGTGTATCGTTTTTCCTCTTCGTTGTAGACGATGTCGCTTCCTTCCGGGCTTGCTGCCTTACTCCTGCGGACCATTGCGAGAATCTTTGTGTTGTTCTGACCAATGTGTCCGGTCTTTCGTGGTTCGGGGACTGGTCTCCATGTGGCGTACTTGGCGATACTTTGTTTGCGTAGGTTGGATCGGGCGTCCAGTTGAATCGTTGTGTCAGCGTCGTCGTGCTCGGCTTCCTCCCGTTCCTTGTACAGACTCCGTGATGCCAATAGTACGGTGTCATTGGGGATTCCTCCGTTGTCGTAACCACTTCGTGCCATTGCGAGGGTTTTCTTTGGGATGTCCTGGTTGGGTGCGTCATCCTTGGGTGTGTTAATTGGTACCTTCACCCATTCCTTGTCCTCGCGAATCTGGCAATTTCCTGGACAGGTTTCGTCGTATGCAGTGAGTCGCATCTTCTGTCCTTCCTTTCGCTGAAGCTTGCGGGGATAATATCCGTTGTCTTTGCCGTTCCTGTGGGTGTGGCAGTTGTCGTCGTAGCACGCCGTCCAGTGCATCAGGGCATGCTCCTGGGGTTCAAGGTACTCGTTGATCTTGCCATCAATGCACACGTAGCAGTTTTTGTTTGTGCACGTTGCTTGATGCTGTAGGGCGTACTTGCGTCGTTTGTCGTGATCCACTGGGTCGGTCGTGACCATGGTGGTTGCTGCCAGCGTTCTGGTAGCCGTTCTGACTGCCATTTGTGGTTCGTCCTGTCGGTTAGTGTTGTTCAAGCGTCGCTTACCTTCTGGGACAGGTTTGAACTTCTGGTTGGTTTTGTTGGGGTTTCGACACTTGCTTTCGAAATGTCCCTTCTTTCCACAGTTCCAACAAGTGACTTGCGAATAGTCTCGTTGAGTGGCTCCGAGCTCCATGGGTCCTGAGTTCGTGCCGTAGGAGGTGTTGCCTTGACGGGCTCTTCCTTTTCCCTTGTTGTTGTTTGCTTGATACCGGTTAGGGTAGTAAGGGTCGTAAGAGGTGTTTCGTCCCGTGCGGCGTTCTCGGGCCTTCTCTCTTCTGCGTTCGTACTGTCTTTCGTCGATCTTGACGGCCATGGTGATGAACTCCGTGAGGGTCTCGGGGCGTTCCGCCTTGTAGATTTCGTCTTTGACTTCTTCTTTGAGTCCCTGATAGTAGATTTCCATGAGTACATCATCATCCCATTCAAGTTTGGCTGCAACTTGTCGAAATGCAACGGAGTAACCGGCAGCAGACTTGAGTTGTTTGATCTGGTAGATGTCGGTGGCTGCTTGTCGTTCTTCGTTGACCATTCCGAATGTGTCTTTGAGTGCAGTTTCGAAATTGTCCCATTCCGAGAAGATGTTGACCGTGTCTTGGTCTCGACTGACGTCGTCGTCATGCTCGAGGTAGTCTCTCATGATAGGTTCGAACCAAGTGGCTGCGGTTCCCTCCATGCGACTGTAGGCGTACATGACCCTTCCTTCGGCCGAGGCAAGTCTGCGTGGGAACCATCGGAAGTAGGTTCCAAGTCGTGTAAGGAAAGGTACAACGTCTTTGGAGGTTCCGTTGAAGGGTTCCGGTTGAGGTGGTTTGACTGCTTCGCCGGGATCACGTCCTCCATCCTGTTGAATGGCCGGGGCTTGTTGTCCTTGACTCTGCACCTGAGTACGGAGTTGGTTGACCAAGTTCCGAAGTTGCTGGACTTCAGTGGCAACCTCCGCATTGCTAGGTGGAGTGTTGTAAGCCGGGGGTGAGTTGTTCAACGCAGGGTTGGGAGTGTTGGTAGGTCGACTTCCGGACATGGTTGCGGTAGTACGGTATTGCTCAGGGTAACGCGGTAACCTTCTGAACAAGAGCTTTCAACGTGTAACGATCTGGTCAATTCCCAACGGATAAGACTAGAGGGTTCTAGGTTTATGTTGGCAGAGAGATCAGGGCGTTAAGGTCTGAGCAATGTAGTGGGTTGTTACGTCTGGTAATGTGCTCAAAGTAGATGAGTGTAACCAAGTTGTATTGAAAGCTGAAGTAGCTGTATCTATCTAGTGTGCTAAATGAATGTGTTTATATACTAAGGGTGTTTTCCTTGGATCACGGTTGAGATCGTGAGCCTTCCCTTGGATCACGATTGAGAGGGTGATCCAGTTGTTTGGATCACGCTCTGGAAGGTGATCCTCCGATGATTGGGTGGTAAAAGTGGGGCAAGTTGGGGCTGATTTCTGGCACGTGATGGGGTGTTCGTTACGGACCGTGACACTAAGTAAATAGTATAAGTTAATTAGTTAGTCTATTATTATCTTCCTACTTTAAAAAGGAGATATTAGATATAAGTTAGTTTAAAAAGTTTAAATTATATTTAGGATTATATTTTAATTATTTAAAAGATATTAAAGTAACTTCTAGTCCCTAGATATTAAGGGAGAAAGCTTTTAAAATAGTAGAAATATTATTTAGTATATTTGTAAAAGAAAATAATAAGAATAAAAAAGAAGGGGGAATAAATATTAGGTTTTAAATTTTATAATTTAAAAAGTTAAAAGGGAATTAAAAGGAATAGGTATTAATAGTAGTTATAAGTTTTAAAAAGTATTTTTTATTAAAAAAGTAAAAGAGTATTAGCTTTTAAAGTAAGCAAACTTAAAGCTAGTACTTATAATTTATTATTTTATAAATTATTATTATATCTATTTATTATTTTTTAAGTTAATTATTTATTTTAAAATAGTTATATCTATTATTTTTTAAATTAATTATTTATTTTAAAATAGTTATATTTATTATTTTTATTAGGGTATTAATATAAATAGTTTAAAGTGTAAGTTTAAAGGGTTTAAATAAATAGTTAATATATTATAAAAATATTAAAAGTGGATAAAAAAGGGAGAGAGAAATAGTATATTTATTATAAGGGCTAGACTATTTTAATAGATATTATTTACAGTTAGGTAGTTACTATTTGCAGTTAGGTAGCTGCTACTTGCAGTTAGGTGGATGCTATTTGCGTTCTAGTTATAATTAGCTTAGTAATAATAGTAAGGGTTTTCTACTAATATATAATATGCTTTTAGATTTATAAATAAATAGGTAAATTATCCTTTTAATAGTAAAAGTAAGGAATTTTAATCCTTATATAAATTAGTATTAAATACTAGAGTTATATAATAAGGTAATTTAGCTATTTTTAGATTTAGCTAGTTGGGCTTATAACCTATTAAGATATAAAATTAATATAAAATAAATATATTAATTGAAAGTTAAATTATCTGATAAGAGAGGAGGAAGGGTTATGTCTATATATAGGGATTGAGAGGACTAGCTACCTTAGATCGGACATAGTGATCATCCGAGGTCACTCTTCCAACACTCCTGATACTCCAGATGAGCCTGTCCATGTGTATCATCCAATTCTGGACTCTATAGCTGGAGCGTATTTGTGACCTCCTAGTTCTTTAATATTCTCGCCGGAAAAACGACTTTACCAATAAGTTGCGGGCATACCTTATGATCAATTGTTATAAGTGAAGTCGTAGACGGGTTAATAAAGATTTATCCAATATAAATACTTTGACGTTGCTATAATACTCGTTCTTTCCCCAGTTGTGTTCTCGTTCATGCCTCATAGCTGACGAACTCTTACGCGCAAGCCCTCTTTGGGCTTCAATGTCAAACTCGGGTTCCTAACCTCCAACTCCCCATCTACAGCCTCAAGACGGAATTCCTTGATCATTTCCACGAGCAAAATCTTGACTTCTAGCAGAGCCAATGCTTTTCCAGGACACATACGCGGCCCGTTCAAAAACACTTCGATGGCAAAGGGGCTCGCTGCGTCGCTTTTCAGGTTGTCCCATCTGTCAGGGGAAAAGACATCAACGTCGTACCCCCAAACCTTTGGGTTGAGCTGGACCATTGCTGGAACCGTCTGAATCATTGTGCCCTTTGGAATGCTGACTCCAGCAATGACCATATCCTGTCCAGCCTCCCACGGAGCCATCAGAGTTGGCGAGTACACTCGGAGGGCCTCTCGGACGACGTTGTTCAAATATGGTAGGTTTTCGATGGACTTGCCAAGTGATCCTACGACTTGCATGACGGATATTTCTTGCCGGAGACGGTCTTGTACTTCCGGGTTCATAACGAGGGCGTACATTATCCAAGTCAAAGCGCTAGCGGTTGTTTCGTGTCCTGCCGCGATCACTTGCATCGTCTTAAAGAGGTTTTAGTATATTACGACCAATAAGAAGCAGCCAAGGAAGGATCTACAGTCAGGCTGAAGACAGTGAACGAGAAGGGTAGACTTACTATGTCGATCAGCTCCTGTTTCGAGAGCCCTTTGCCCTCATCGAAGCTGGCCTCGATCATGCGAGTCAACAGATCGTCCGAAATTTTAGTATCAGAATTATTCTGTCGAGCAGCCAAGACCTCCGCTGTGCGCTGCTCAATCAGCTCAGTCATCATGGTCTTGAGCGCGGCCTTGGCACGGACGAAATCGAGGTTTGCTCTGACGGGAAGCCATCGTAACGGGATGAAAGGGTTCAGGAAGCTGATAATCTGACCGGCTACTGGTTGTGCCAGAATCCTGCTGTAACACTGTTCAAATGTCAAGGGTGAGGATGGAGATCGAAAGCTGTGAAGCTCTTTACCGAGCAGGGAAATTCCAATAATGTTGAGTGACGTTCTAGTGAAGGCAGCTTCGACTGGAAAGGGAGCGTCAGAAAAGTCATCCCACATTGCGAAAAGAATAGGAACTGTGTCCACGCCTGCACTTACTCTCAATGACACCATCGCTGTCGTCTTTGATAGTGCCTCGCAACTCGTTGTTGAGTTCCCTGGACTGATCCAAGAAGACAGGCATAAGTTTCTGTACGCTTGGTCGAGAGAGAGGCCCTGGTGGAATGCAATATCAATATGGCAATCAAACCAACCTGGGGTAGAAGACAATATTACCTGCTATGATGCGCCTCAAACGTTTGTGCTCCTCACCAACACTAAACAGGATTCCGATACCCAGAAACTCCCCGACAAGTGTATGAAAGAAGGCGGGCTTCACAAACGAATAGGCGTTCGTTTGGAGCACCTCGCGACAAGCTTCTAGGTTGTTCACCAGGAGCATCTCCGAGTTCAACCAGGATAGGCACCGTATGAACGGCGCGTCTGGCCAGCGTCGCATCCATTGCAGGTAGAGGTCATTTGGACCTGTGGCACGCAAAAGACGGAGAGCTTGGCCGACGAGAAGTTGATTGTTCTTTGAGTACCGTCAACCTCAATAATTACGACAAGCGATATGTTTGGATTGAAGCTCGGGGTAGATCAGTTAGCTTACCTTGGTCCCGGGAGATGGCGTAAACTGGAGAAATGAGGGCGCATCAAAGCCTTTATCGTTTTTTGAGCGATGACGCAGAGGAAGATGCAGAGTATGGGCCATGCCAGAGCTCTGCAGAAAATCTGGCCAAGAGAAGTATCTGCTGTGAAACCTGGCAAAGGCAACCCAGTTGACGACACGTTCGACGCCATGGTAACAGATATCGCCCAATTCTGGATTCTCTTGCCAACAGGTGGTAAGAGGCGTTATTCAGACTGGCTGATTTCTTTGCCAAATTTTACATGTGTCCTACATCACAAAATATCGCGGAAGCAGAGGTTCTACGTTACACCCGTATTCCTACTTCCGGTGTTGACTAATGACTGACTCAAGAGTGGCCAGAAGCAGACTTCCGGGGTTTCGACCAATCACAGGGTGCCAATAGTGATATTTAAATGGCGATCCTGGGGTCAGCTTGATAAGTGCTTATTGACGACAAGCTAGACAGGGGTAGGTTTGGTTATGAATTCCACAAGTTGCTCGGATAGATGAGAAATAGCCAACGCCTATGTGATCGTCTTGTCTTTCTGCCTAACATTCGGCCCTTGTTTATTAACCCGTCTTCCCAGCCGTTTTGCTCAATTTCACTACACTGCCATGAAGAGACGAAACTCTTCCAAGTTCCAAATCCTTCTTAGCCCAAAGACAAGTTTGCAATCTTCAGACGTCCGAATCTCACGTCGAAAAACAAGCCTAATCATTATTGATACACCCTCAACACAGTCGGCCATGTTAGCACATATATATTGATAGTCGCGGCCTTTGCCCAAGGTTATAGTTGGTGCTGACCTCCCTAGATAGGGAATAAGGCTTATTTTCCTTTCTAGTTTCACTCCCTCTTCTATGCCTTGATCTGGTATACCTACTGTACAATGCCGGAATCTGATTATTTGCGCCATGAATAGAATCATTTAGGGTAGTGCAAACGATTCTGCCACATTTCACCGCTCGTCGGCCATGTGATCATAGGACGTTGCACATTGGAACGATCGAGTTGTTTTTCTCAATTATGTTAACCGGCAAAGCTCAAAGGAAGACGACACTATCCTAACTTTCATTGGCTCACTGGCTGAATACCATTCTTCCGACTGCTGCGTTGCTTCAATGAATGGGTCTTCGCGAGTCTACAGGGCTCTGCATGAGGCAGGTCCGAGATTCGTCTCCTAGAGTTTGTTTCTACCGACACGCAAGGGGACCATTAATATTGACTTGGCACCGAATCCCTCGACGTTAATCCAGTCTTCACCGCACTTTCCTACGTTTGGGGAGACTCTAACGACCGGTTGAAATCACTCGAAACCTGAAGTTGGCGCTGCCTCACGTGCTACGCCATTGGAAAGCCGCACATCCGGGCCGAGAATGTGCGAGTTTCCGACTGTGGGTTGATGCCATCTGCATCAGTCAACAAGACACTGCAGAGCGGTCTCAACAGGTTCAGCTGATGCGACGTATCTACGGCTCATCTGATGCTGTCATCGCATGGCTGGGCCCCGATGACGGAGACTCTGCCTTTGCCACGATCAAGATCCTTGCCGAAGAACTGGCATACCGTCAAGTCGACAGCTCCCAGGGCTATGAAGAGGGCCGCCCTGAAATCACCTGGATGCGGCGTCATCCCACACTCTGCCAGGACGGACCTCGTACCCCAGGAAACTACATCAGGAACAATGCCTGAAGAAGCGTTTCGCAGCTTTTGGAGGCGCCGTATTGGGAGCAAGTTTGGATCTTTCAAGAAGTTGTGCTGGCCCGTCAATTGTTGGTAGTCAGCCCAGGGAACACCTCATTGGACTGGGGTGACCTCGCTGCTGCATGTCACGCTCTCACTTACTTGAGAGAAAGAATCAACAATGAGTCATTGCACAAGCCAAACTTCATATCTGCAACCGTCTGGGGAGCAATCACAACTCCGCTAGTGGTCTTGGTCAACATTATTAACCTTGCCAAGACACGCTCCAACACCAGAAAGAAGACAACAGCAGAAGCTCCAACTACTCAACGGAGGCACGTGGAGGTAGATCAACCACGAGAGTCGCCATATGGTCTGCTGATCATGGGGTATTTCCCCCTCATGATACAACATTCCTTTATGTTGTGGCGGCCTCAAAACGCTTATTTACCTGGGGAGTCACGGTTGGTCACGTCGGTTCCGTCGTTGAAGGCACGGGGACCGAGGCTCTATCAGACAGACGGATGCTGAAGTTCATTGTCGAATTCATCACCCGATATCCCACGTACCGATCAGGAATCCCACCTCTTCAAGAACTTTTTCGGCTGTTGACAAGAGACGCCTCTGATATTGTTGACAAGTCGGTGATTACGCGTGCCCTGGCATTTTTGTGGCTCCTGACTTTCCCAGATGACGGAGTATCGGCTAAGGATCGAATCGACAAGCTAAAATCGCTGGGGCTGCATGCGGAAAGGCCAGACTTCGATAGCCAGGTTGCTAATGCCCTCTTCCCTGGCACAGACTTCGGACAATTTGGTCTCAAGCACAGCTCCCGCTCAACAATGGCTTCTATGGACATGAAAGTACTGGGCGGTACCGGGGATGCCTTCGTGATGAACTTGACGAAGATTCAGCTCAGCTGGCGATTTGTCACAACCTCCAGCGGATATCTTGGGTCGACGCGCGTGGGAATCGCTGTTGGAGATGCTCTCCGTGTACTAAAAGGGTCATGTGTTCCGGTGGTACTGCGAAAAGCACTGGGCAAGACGCACATCGTCGTGGGGACAGCCTTTGTAGTGGGACTAATGAACGGAGAGGCTGCTAAGGTTGCCAACCAGGACACATCTGCTTTACAGTGGTTCGAGTTGAGGTAAAGAGGAGTACTCAAACTGCTACGCGGCAGGGCAGATAGGTCGGGCTTTAGAGCTCCGGTTCGGGAGGTTGGAGGCTTTTGGATAGTCCAGAGGCCGACGAGTGCCAATTATTATTCCCTTGAGTAAAGCTGACTTATAAAGAGGGGTGGGTTTCCCACGCTGGCTAGATGAGCAGAGCCAATTTGGGTCCTTCTATTCATGGTTTCCAGCTCCTTTGCTTTGTGTCTCACTTTCGTTTTCCTTCCTCGGGCTCTTGAGACTCCCAGCCACACAAGTATCAGCGAAGGCGTGGGATAGTCAGCAGTTATGCAGAGCATCCCGAGTAGACCGTGTTGGATGGATGAGCAAGTCGCTGCCTCGTGCCGGCTTTGCACCTCGACGGCGATGGCAATGAGAGCCTTGGGTCTGGATGCCCTGAAACATCGTCGCAAGACGTGACATTCGGCACCCAAAACAGTCCTGCACAACGGGTCAAGCGTGCCGCCAATCCCGGAACCGGGGTGGCGAGCCGAAGGCGGTGCGTTGGTTGGCTGGTCTCGAACTCGACCATTTGCAGTACTATTGCAATATTGCATGCGCTATTGGAAGTAGTACAGCGCTAGATGTCGCCAATACGGAATCGAATGCTGGCTGGAATGTGCCTCGCATTCAATAGTTTCTGTAGCGCGCCGCTAATCTATGACAGCTCGCTGGCACCAACTTTTTGTTAGTGACGACCAACGAGCCACAGACGAACCACTAACAACTCTGTTGATGGTCGCTGTTTACAATTTTTTTTCTTTTCTTCTTCTGTTTGAGCTATCGGTCTGGGCGTTTTTCCCCTTCTCGTTGATCGCCTCAGGGGTTGTGCTCGTGTTACCAAGCTACCCTCTCTTTGCTCCCATTGCCATGCGCAGCTCAGTCCTTTCGTAGATGATAATGTCATGTTTTCAATTTCTCCCCTGTTATCATCCAAAACGATACTGCCAAGTACTCGTCCCACCTTCTTTTCTCGTCCTCAACTCAATTGATCGGCCCAGGCTCTTATCCCGTCCATGCATTCACTTCCTCGAAGCTAACCGTTGGCCTTGTCTCGCACATTCTCCCGCTCGCTCACTCTCTGTCCCACTCCGAAGCACCCCTCTGGCATGAGACAGACAGAGTGAGACCCAATGGACTCTTCCACCACCTCATCCTCAGGCGGGTTTCGCCGCCTGTCCAATTCCTCCACCAGCTCAGTGCCTTCAACCTCTCACTCCGAATCCGCATCTTCCATACCCCTTAAGACGAAGAGCTCTTACGTTGCTGTCCCAGATTCTGACGAGGTCTCTGATGCCGGCTCAGATTTCGACGATGACGACCCCTTGCACATCCCGATCGTCAAGCCCAAGCGCAACTGGAAGCTCATCCTGCTCTTGGTCGTGCCTCCTGTCATCGTCGTTGTTGCGCTCTCCTTGGCATTGGGCTTCTGCTATGGCTTGCATCACAAGGAGGAGGTTGTATTACCTCACGAGGAGGAGGTACGACTCACCTTATTTCTTCTCATTCATGCCTTTATCTCATCATACGTCGGGAAGAGAGCGTGTACCAGCTACTCTCACGTTTCCATGCCCGGAAGCCCTTTTGTTTCTTTCCACTAGTCGCACAACACACTTACAATTGTCATAGGACAATGGCCTCGTACCTGGTCCGGTTATAGACCTGGGCTACTCGCGTTACCAAGGCCTGGATCTTCATAACGGCGTCAGCGAGTTCCTCGGCATGCGATATGCTAAGCCTCCAACTGGCGACTTGCGATGGCGTGCTCCCGTCGACCCCGAGCAGACCAGCGAGATCCAAAGTGCTCAATCTGTAAGTCATCCCCGCCCCTCCTCCCTTTTTCTTTTTGTTTCTATCTCCGTTTCCTTCTTTCTTCAGCTAATTTTATTTCTTACAGTGGGGAGCCCATTGTCTCGGAGTCCATCAAATGATCGAATCAACTAAAGATGAAGATTGTCTGCACGTCAACGTGTGGAAGCCCACCAATGCCACATCCAACTCCAGCCTCCCCGTCGTGGTCTATATCCAAGGCGGCGGCTACATGGTCAACTCAATGCCCTACACCAAGGGCTCAGAGTTCGTGGAGAACTCGGGTCACAACCTGGTATTTGTCAGCTTAAACTATCGTGTTGGTCTCTGGGGTTTCCTGAGTGGAGAAGACGTGAAGAACGATGGTATTCTCAACGCGGGGCTTCATGACCAGCGTTTCCTGTTGCATTGGGTGCAGAAGCACATCTCAAAGGTACGTGCGGAGCTCTTGTCTTGTTTATTCTCGGACGTGATAACCCCAAAACGTCATCAATCCTCCCCATTTTCCCCATCCCCACGATATTCTCGACAACCGCTCACTCCTGCTCCAGTTCGGTGGAAACCCTGATCACGTCGTTATCCAGGGCACTTCTGCCGGTGCCGGTTCAGTAGGCCTTCACCTAGCAGCGTTCGGCGGCCGCAACGATAGCCTTTTCGTCGGTGCCATTGCCGAGTCGACCTTTTGGCCCGGCCAGCGACACTACTCGGACCTCGAGTTCCAGTACCAGGGTCTCCTTCGCGCGACGTATTGCAGCAGAAATGCTGACAAGATGGCCTGTCTGCGCAATCTTGACGCCCGCTACATCCAACCCCATAACGTTAACTTGGCCTTCCGCGGTCGGGGTGGTCTCCCACTCTTCTATTGGCTCCCTGTTACAGACGGCGATTTCTTGCGCGATACGCCGTATAATCTGTATCAGCGGGGAGACTTTGTCAAAGTGCCTATCTTGTATGGATCAAATTCTAATGGTAGGTCTAATTTCTTTGCCTACTCCGTTCTCTCTGATCTAGACTTGGGTATCATCCCGCATTTCAACGTGAATAACAACACCTGCTTACACGCGTCTTCTCCAGAGGGCACCAGCTTCGTCCCCAATGTCACGAATCCCGTCCATTTCGCTATGTTTATGGAGGATAACTATCCTCTTCTCACAAGAGAAAACACTAACGCCATGCTGGATAATTACCCCCTCGAGGACGCCGTACCCATGTACGCCTCTTGGTACCCGTCTGTCGCCCGCGCCTTCGGCGAGGCCACCTTTATATGTCCGACCTCATCCATCCTGAACGCCTTCAAGACATCCAACTCGTCCTCCGCTAACACTGCAAATATCTTCTCCTATCGCTTTAACCTGACCGATTATGAGATGCAGGCCGAAGGCCGCGGTGTCCCTCATTCCTTCGAGGACGCCGCCGTCTTCGGGCCCTCTATGGTTGATAATGCCGCCATCGGCTATCTGACCTATAATGCACCTATCGTCCCTATCATGCAGAACTACTGGATTAGTTTTATCCGCTCTCTCAACCCCAATACCTACCGGTATAAAAGTGCCCCTGAATGGCTCCCCTGGGGTAATGACGAGCACCGTCTCGTTCTGCAGCTGCCGGATTCTGTTATGGAATATACTTCTAAGAATGAGACCCGACGGTGTGACTTTTGGCGTAGTATTAACGAGACAATGTCCCAATAATGATATGGGTGTTGTTATGACTTTTACCTCACTTGTATAGCGATTTGTTGTATATTACTATAGAATGTAAATAGATGTTACCAAGATAGATCATACATACGTACAGACACGATTCCTAGCCCTATCTATTTGCAGTGCGAAGTACGTGGGGCTGACCAAGCAAATTGTGCGGCCAGAAGCCCACCGGCTGCCAGCACTTAGGCCCTGATCAGCGACGTCAGACATGTCCGCCGCGGACTCTTTTAGCGGACTCTCCCTGCATAAGACGCCGCCTTCCCAAATTGGTCTATATAAATCCGTGCATAAGAGAGCATTTCGCAGCCTACTTGCATATCTCATTTAATAGAGGTACTAGGCTAGCAAGGGCCTCAAATTAAGCCTATTATTGCCTAGTTGCCAAGGAAGACCTCAATTTCTAGGGGTGTTTTCAAGCATTTGAGTCCGCCCGCGCTGCGGGCGGACTCTCGATACCTGAGCTTACTTGTGCATTTTCGAAGTATCTGAAAGAGTCCGCTGCGGACATGTCCGACGTCGCTGATCAGGGCGTTAACATGCAGAGAGCCTGTAGTCCCGACAGTGGAGACCTTATCTCCGGCGTTAAAAGCTGTTCCACCGATTCTTTTTCTCGTACGCTTCCTCTTCGTCCTCCGTGTGGCTGATGGAGATTCCTCAAATGGCAAAATCCAACGTTGTGGTCGCCGTGGGCACGGCTGTCCAGGACACCGATAGGTCGAAAGATGCTGATCTTGCGTTGAAAGCTCTTGCAGGGGCACAGCCATCTGAGCTCCAGGTTGACGATGCCACCTCTGCCAGACTTGTGAAACGGATCGATCGGTACATGATGCCTGTACGATATCTGTAGTGAATCACGGTTCTTATCGCTAATCTCCGTCTTGATAGCTTCTCTGCGTGGTGTATGCGCTAAATTTCCTCGACAAAACCACGTTGAACTATGCAGCTGTCATGGGCATCTCGGCACCGCCGCTGGAGGGCGGCATCGGGCTGCAAGGGAACCAGTACAGTTGGCTGGCAAGGTACGCACATCTACAGGAACTACTGAATGCCCAATTGACCCGGTCTGAAGCGCATTTTACTTTGGTTACCTAGTGGGAGAATGGCCGACCACGGTAGGTGCAGATGATTTGGGCTATCGCGATAAATATCGACACTGACCGTTCCACCAGAGGCTGCTGCAACGTTTTCCTCTCGGGAAGTATATCGGTTTTAACATCATCGCCTGGGGCGCGGTGCTCTGCTGCTTCGCCGCCGTGAACAACTTTGCGGGCGCCCTCGTGCTTCGAGTTATCCTGGGCTTCTTTGAGTCTTCGGTAACGCCTGGCTTTGCTTTGCTCACATCCCAATGGTACACAAAAAGCGAACAGGGGATGCGAACGGGCTTGTGGTTCAGCTTCAATGGTGTCGCCCAAATATTCGGCGGCCTTGTGGCATACGGGGTGGCCACCGGGGCCCATGGCTCTGGATATTCGATGGCATCCTGGAAGATCATCTTCCTCATATGCGGCGGAATGACTACAGCATTTGGAGTCGTCTTCTTGTGCATCATACCAGACAATCAAACCAACGCTTGGTGGCTAACGAAACAAGATCGTTTACTCGCTATTCAACGCATCAAAGGCAACCAACAAGGCATTGGGAACCGACGTTGGAAGCTGTACCAGGTGGTAGAAGCCCTCACCGACCCTCTTTCCTGGGCCTTCGTCACTTATGCGCTCATTGCCATGATTCCGAATGGAGGTTTAACCAACTTCTTTTCGCCCATCATCCGATCGTTCGGTTATACTGCAGAAGAGGCATTGCTTTATGGTGCCCCAGGAGGCGCAGTACAGCTCGTGGTTGTCACTCTGAGCGGATACCTCGGAGATCGGCTCAAGAATCGCCTCTTGGTCAGCTCTGTCGGCTTGATCGTTGCAATGGTAGGAATGTCTTTGATTGCAGCACTACCAGCCGAGCTATCAACTGGTAGATTGGCTGGCTTCTATCTCAACCAGACAGCCATATGTCCGTTTGTGGCAATTTTGTCTTTGATCTCGACTAACATTGCCGGCTACACCAAGAAAACTACGGTCGCAGCAATGTATCTGATGGCATATTGCGTCGGGAACATTATTGGCCCGCAGACATTTCGAGGCAACAGCTGGGCGCCGGCAGAGTTCACATTCATTGGGTGCTACGCCGTCTGTTTCTTTGATGTTATTTTTATTTGGTGGTACTGCCGGAAGAGGAATAAGGAAAAGGCCTCGCGGATGGACGTCGACGAAGGGAGTGGTATGGGCGACAAAGAGTGAGTCTATCCAATCTGTCTGAATTTTTGCGAATATTAACAGTAGAGTGAAGGTGGCTTGACTTGACGGACAGAGAAAACCCTAACTTCAGGTATACTGTGTAGTTGCAGGTGACGAAACGTCGCTGTTGTCTTGTGGTTTTATTACGTAGTCATTAAGCTATCATAGCGCAACGTCTGTTGACTGAGGCCCTTTTTATGTATCTGATACCAAAAGCTTCTATATCAATGACAACACATTTAACTCCTAAAAGCCTGCATCTCTATTATTATATCGTACCTCACAACTCTTTGCTTGTATTAGTGAGGTTCGATGAATATGCCTGGTTGATCCCACGACAGCAATCCAGCATCATTAAACCAAACGTCCATGAAATCGCTGTCTAGAATCGACTCGAGGTCTTGGGGCGTTGTGAGAGTGGTGCTATGTGTCGACTCGCCTGTCGACGGGGAGAACTGGGCATATGCTGTGTCTTCGCGCATAGCGCTCATGTAGCTATAATCGTCTTGAGTATGATCCTGGATCGATGACATGCTGGTAATCAAGTTGCCTCTGGTTGCCTTTCTATTCTGCTCATCAACATGATATTCAGATTTCAGATGTTCGTAGACCGCTCCGAGAAGCCGTGCTTGGACCCCAACCGGGTTGCTGATAGGTGTCTTGTCCCCAAGAGGTTGGAAGGGCCCTGAGCCTGCCGTGCTTAGGGAGCCAGCTGCGGTTGAATACAACTGGCTCACTTCAGCAAGTGCTTGAAGGGCTTCGTCCGTCGAGAGAGGAGGTAGATGGCCGGGTTGCTTCAAAAGCTTGAGAACCATCATGGCCGAATACGCCGTCATGAGGTGGGCAGTGTCCCAGAGATAATATAGAATGTCCAGTTTGCCCATCTCAATTACTTGGTTCAGGGCACCCAACGCGCACGAGAAGCAGAGCTGGATCGTCCTAGCCACGTCGCCATCGAGAGAACTGTTGTTGTTGGCGACTAGAAGTCGATGCAAAAGAACAGAGTTGAAATAGAGCCGCATGTAGTCTCGAAAGAAATAGATCAGAGGCGTCTGAAAGGGCTCGGGATTTGGAACTAGACAGAGGATTAGCGAACGTAGCGAGCAATGTGCCAAATATTGCATCTTACAAGTCAGAAATGTCGGGCGCCAATAATCAGCCCATTCAATCAAGGCCACGTTAAGGGTGTCCATGTCGTTTCGAAACAATTCGAAGCCTAAGTCATGTCGGGATTTCATCATGGCTTCGTAGACGGGACGAGCAATTTGGGTCAGCTCATAACCTCCAACAGCCTTCCCATCCCCCAAGGGGTATGTCCATTTCTCCAGCGACAGCCAACTTCGCGCCGCTACGTCCTTGTTGACCATTTGAGCAGCAAGTGGCCGATCCGTGAAGAGGCTCGATCTGTGGGGTCAGGGCGGTTACCATATGTCCATAAAGCCCTTCAAGTAGTTGGCAAACTTACGTCCGATCTAGATTGCCCAATGCCAGCCAGACGCGGGCCTTGTCCCGTCGTTGTCGAACCTGGACCTCCGTCTGTGCTATGCTTGATGGCTCGTCTCCAGAGGAGAAGCTCCCTCGGGTTTTGTTCCACTCGGCAGAAGCCGCCATTCGCAAGGCAAACCCGAGCAGGGTATAGCCCCGAGTATCGTCGACATCCTTCCAATGGTACATGCACGCAATTGCCCAGATGTTTTCAACAGCTGTGTCGCATGCGAGCAGCACTCGACCCAATAGCGTTTCCGAATGTTGTCGGATTACCTTGCATGATTCCGGCTGAAACACTCTCGCTGATATGGCCAGCACTGTGCTAAAAAGCAAGCTAGACGTCTCACGCGTATACGAGAAGGTGTAGAGGTGAGGGTCCAGGAGCCCAACAAGGCAGTTAAAGTGCTTGAAGAATCTGTCAACCGTCCAGAGTGAGCAGGCATCTTGTGAGAGACCCAGGGTGATAGTTCAGTTCTTACCCTTCAAAGAGATACTGGGCCGATGGTCGACTGATCAGTCTCAGATTAATAGGATCACTGCCACTCGACGGTGATTCGCTGCTTGAGCTGATGTCGGAAGGCTTATCGCCATTTCTAGCTTCGTTGAGAATGCCGTTTTGAGGGTCGAGAACAGTGCCCAGTGACAGCCCCCGAGTGTCTTCCGTGTGCGTGATGAATGATGGAGGTATAAACGAGGCTTTATTCATCCTTGACTGAGACGGAGGGAGCTCATCAGGCAAAGTGCCACTGCTTGATGCGATAGCATGCTCCCTCGACAAGACGTGACCAGTCCCTGACATTCCCGATGATGTACCACTGCTGGTATCGCCGGATGGCTGAACTTGAGTGTCCCGCAGCCTTCACTACCGCGTTAGCACTGGACATACAACTTACAAGGCTGACGGGGGCGGTTATCCAATCATCTTACCCATGCCTCTTTTCCATCTGCTCCCGACGCCACATGCCCCGGCGATGAGACTCGTATACACAGTCCCTCTGTAGCCTTATGCAGCGGTCGCAGCGGTCTGCTGCGGGATCTGATTTTATACACTTCATCTTTGCCCGGCGACATGTTGTGCATGCGATGCTGTATGGCCTTCTGATGCGTCAGAAATGGCTTCACAACCACGTTATTATCGCTCACCTGCGCATCTTGGAGGAGCTTGTGTCCTCACTGGCCCTGTCATCTCGTGCAGTTGACATTGACGCCGTCCCCGTGGCCTACGATCACTGCCCACAGATTCTCACCGGTCGCAATGAGAATGTAACCCAGGACAGGTAACTTAGTAATTGCCTACGGACGAGTGACCTGGAAACTGACCGCCACAACATCAGCGGCCAGCTTGGGTCTAATTTGATTACTGATCACGCTGTGGCAGCAAAAAGTCGCAGTCCCCCGCCCAACCTCAAGGATTGGTCATCCTTACATAACCCATCGTGGCTGCGGAAAGGCCCCGCCTTATCATGGACCAAGAGGGTCACACTCAACTCGCTCCAAACCAGAAATATGTGGCTTGCATGCTGCCAGCTTTGTTAGCGGGCTGATCTGACAAGCTGAGTGAGTAGCCCTCTCCATCCCCACCGCCTCCTTCTTGAGTGTCTTTGCATAGTAGGCAAGCGGCCGCACCCCGGGGAATGAGGTCAGCATTTGCTGCGACATGAAATAATATTGGTTTCGTAACGATGCCGTGATAGCCTCTGGGAGGCTTTGCGAGGGAGGGCAATGGGGATATAAGTACTGCGAGATCTCTGGGTCGGCAGGGTTCAGGTTAGTCGGCCGGCGTCTTGGAAAGACCTCACGGCCCACCCACTACCCAAGACACCGGACCTGGCCAGCCAATCTTAGGTCCTCACTGTTCCAAATCCCGGGCAAAGCTAGCCCGATGTGTGTCATGGTCGAATTCCAAGACGCCGGCCGGCCTCGACTTTGTCTCCATTCACGACGCTGACCCAAGGGAGCGCTAATTGACCCAAGTGCTGTGTAAGTTTGATCATTGATACGACTGTTGCAAAGGCTGGAGACAGAATTGATGCAAGGAACTTTGTATAGGTACCTGTGATGGAGACAGAAGGACCTAAAAACTCTTGACTTCTTACTTTAGTCAACGAGGCCGGTACGTCGTAAACCACCACTTTCAAGAACGTCTCTAAGCCTCCAGAAATATCAAGACATGCTTGGCAAAAAGATCAGCATACTGAAACAAGAAACCATGGCCGCTGTTAGGGTAGAGGATAAGTTGGCCGTTGGGCACCAGCTGCTGAATCAAGAAGCTGTTTGGTGTTGGGATCATGTAGTCGTCCTGGATATTACAGTAAGTTCTCATACGTAAACAATATAAACCGCAATATTGCCTGCTTACATGTCCATTTGCGACTAGGACGGGAATCTTGAGGCCCGGTAGTCGGTCGTACGCCCCTTCGACGCCCTGGCTGGTCTCGAGCTGCGCGGTGAAGTTTCGACCCTGGGCAACCTGTCCAAGGAGACCTTTGCCTTATCCTGAAAACCATTGCTGAGCCACTGGGAAACCTTTTCGCCGCTGGTCGCTGTACTGCGCTCATGAATGCGAGCCCACCATGCCTCTGCTGCAGCCTCGCCTTCACGGGTCTTCGGGAAGAACAGCGTCTTGAATGTGTCGATGGTGACATATTGCGTTCCAGCCACAGAACCAACGTCCTCGTTCCGAGATGCAACCAGTTTTGGTCCGTAGCTGGTGCCGGTGCCCGCAAGAATTAGCTTGCGAATCTTGACTTTCTTCGGATCGGCATTGAGGGCGACCATCTGCGCAACGTAGCCTCCTAGGCTGAAGCCCAGCAAGTCCACCTCCGTTTGGCCAACGAGCTCAAGAAACAATGAAATATCAGCTGCCGACTGTCTGACCGACGTGGCCACCTCTCCAGCACTCAGGCCGACACCAAGGTAGTCGACTGTGATGACGGGGCGGCTGGAGGCAAGAATATTGATAAGGAGAGGGTCCCATTTATCCATAGTACCACGAAAATGAGTGACGAGAACCAAGGGGACTCCAAAACCAGTACCAATTCGTCGATAGGCGAACCTGACGCCGTTTGGTGCATCGACGTACTGCGTCTTGGCGGTCTGCTGAGTGGACATGGTTGCTAACGAGGACGTTGTCGAGATGGGATGTGAGATCTAATATTGCACTTTGTAAAACGAATCCGAGCTTGGGTTATTTAAAACAATATGAGGTCTTAATGATACGGGGAATCGCAACAGATATATCTTTTTTTCATCAAGATGGTTCTTTGGTAACAAGCCCAGTCGGCATCAACTACGAACTGATCATTTAGCTGCAATCTGCTGACGAGAATTATTGACGGTCAAGAGCACTGCTCACCTGGAAAATTACAGTCATCATTTTGATGAGTGTGCATCTACAGTTGCTGAGGTGAAAAACGAGACGTGTTTTGACAAGTAACTCGAGGTTTAGTTTGGTAGGCAGGGATTTATGAGTAAAGAATGTACGAATAGTCGAATACCAACATTGAACACAGGGTGATTAGTGGAGATGGTGGCAAAGCCGGAATGATGATGTAAAACGGCCGTCTTGGTGAAGGATTGGACTCTCTTCAGTCCCCCCCTAACGTAACCGAAAGAACCCACACCAACAGCCTCAATTGCGGCCGGGAAAGATGATAAAACTACTGTCGATGATAATGAATGCGGCCAATCCAGACGACAATTTCAATCCTGCCTCCAGCGCCACCTCGATGTGCGCGCCAAGCCGGCGATAAGGCCAGACTGCATACCCCAACACCCTAGCCCAGCAAACCCACAGGCTTAGGCTATTGCTTGCATGCCGCACCGAGGAGGCAGTACCATAGACCATAGGTGCCTTGTCTCTCGAGCTAAACGCCGTTCGGCCCAACCCTTTTCTCGGACATAGTGCCTACCTACAGATGAGTGAATGGGGAATTGACCGTTGTTGCGCACCGGCAGCAGCCAGCTGAATGTAATTCGATTACTGATCCCTCTCAACTCCCCATTTAAAAGGTTAGTCATGATGACTTGATACATGTAGACTGTAGAAAGATTCCGCCTTTCACCCACCAAGAGGTGGTGTCATGCTTCTACAAGTCTGTGGCTGCGCTAAGACCTTCACCAAACGCAAGAATCGTGCGTGCATGAGTACCTCTGAGTAATCCAAAGGAACGCCGTGAAACGCGCATGTTACGAAGGAGATAATGCAGTAGACTTCCTGAGGTGGATAGTATGGGCGTCTGGGAACTGGTAAGGGTGCAACCCCTGTATACTGACATGTGTGGACTTGTCACGCCGCCTGACTGCGATGCAGCCCTAACTTATGAAGGGAATATTGACTGCTTTGAAGGTCTAACTAGCTGGTTATCCAGGTTGAATACCAGCTCTGGGGATACCGGGACCAGAACCGGGACTCTTGCCCAATGATATCTCAGGGGCTATCGTACATTTCGACGTAGCTGCACCTGCGAAGACTTGGCTACTTGACAGACGGGGGGTTGACTAATAAACGAGGAAGCGTTGTTGCAATGACGCTGTTGGCGATTGGTAGGAAGCTCAAGAATAAAAAGTGAACCAAGCGCTCGAGTACTTAAGCATCAGGAAACCCAAGCACAATTGTCCTGATTTCTTGAGAGCCACGTCTGGATCTTTGAACAACCTCTCAGTACGGAATCGAATTATCCCCAGTGCCAAGATGGCTTCTATTGGCTTTACTGGGAAGCAGTACACAATCTACCGCCAACACAACGGTGTGACCGGCGCTTTCGAGGCGAACATTCGAGAACTCGGGCCTTACGACATCTTGTTGCGCATCACACATACTGGTGTCTGCCATTCCGATGTCGTGACCTGCCGAAACGGACTGCCCGCTGCACTCGGACACGAAGGAGTTGGCGTCGTCGAGGCAGTTGGCTCCCTCGTCACTCAGCTCAAGGTCGGTGACCGGGCTGGTGGCGGTTTTCAAAAGAACTCTTGTGGCCATTGCAAGTACTGCTTGTCAGGAAGAGACATTCTGTGCTACGAGCGCGTTGTTTTCGGCGAGGGTGACTGGGATAACGGCACTTTCGGCGAGTATTATGTTGGAAAGGAAGGGTTCCTGCACAGGATCCCGGACGCGCTGTCGAGCGAATACGCTGCGCCCCTTCAATGCGCCGGAGCTACTGTCTATGCCGCACTCAAGGCCACAGTTAGCTCCGACAAGCGTGTGGGCATCATGGGCATTGGTGGACTGGGCCATCTTGCCATCCAGTACGCGGCCAAGATGGGTGCTGAGGTTGTGGTGTACAGCACGACGGCGGATAAAGAGGCCGAGGCCAAAGCGTTTGGAGCGAACGAATTCTATCTCCTCGGCGAGATGCTCGAAAAGCAGACTACTCCTGTTGACGTCTTGGTCATCACCGGTACCAAGTACCCAGACTGGGACAGGTAAGCTTCGGCCTGCCGTCGAGTTTGACGAATGCTAACCCAAGCCGTCATCTAGGATCATGGTGAAGGAGTTCCTGGCCAGAGATGGCGTTGTGGTACCCCTTTCTGCCCCTGTTCTTGGACCGCTAAGCTTGCCGTACGTTTCACACCTGTTGTTTATGGATATCACCGCACTAACTCAAGTATCAGCGCCGGTGCAATGTTCTTCGAAGGCTTTCACGTTCACTCCAGTCTCGTCGCTTCAAAGGGTGTTCACGACGAGATGCTCGAGTTCTCTGCGCGGCATGGCGTTAAGCCGCTGATCAATATCTTTAAGCATAACGGAGCTGAGAGCATCGAACAGGTCTTTCGTAAGATGGAAGAGAACAAGGTTAGATACAGGGCTGTTTTGGAGCTATGATTGGCAAAGAAACGGTTCTTTTGGGACAGGATCCCTTGGTTTGAGCAGTGTGCTAGAATGGATAAGCACAAGATAGACCTAACTAGGTTGCTCGCTGAGACAGAGGTCAGTTCCTCGCCTCGCATTAGCTCGGCTGACTTCAAACGGGAGTCAACAAGCGGGCCTTCGATATGAACACCAAATGAAAATAGAATCGCTTCGTAAGGTCAGTTGCGTCAACTCTTCACTTGCGCTCGATTTGTACAAGCTTGTAAACCGTGCTCCTCTGCCGCTTAAATGGAATGCCCGTCTGATCTAGTCAATCAACGGTTCCACTACTCCGGAGTTAAGTAAGACGGTAGAATTGGATGGTTGGAGGGCACGGTTAGCCAACGCCGAAGGTGGGGAACGGAAACGGAACGGAGGCCAGTGTCGAAAACACCGGCCGATGAATTAGACACTTTCGTTAACGCCGGCCGGGAATAGTGCCGGCTTCCTCGCCGGCGTCTTCGTCCTTGTGGCGGTCCGGCCTTGCCAGGGCTGGATATTGCCCGATCGCCGATCCTCCTCTTCTCTAATCACTGATTCCCTTTAAACTCCCGTCGCGCACTGGCAGGCCCATGACGTTTCTGGTCCATTTTTCTGCTTGATCACTAATTGAGGCCTGGATTCCTGTCGAGATGAGTCGCTCGTTTCACGACACACGCTCATCCGCCGTCCTGACACCCGACGCATCAGATGACATGCGTCAAGATGTTATGCCCTTGGGTGGCAAAAGGAGACGAGGCAGATGCCCCATTGAGACACAGGGCGGGACAGCTGTAGACGTGAGTGAACACTGACTGTTCTTTCTTTGGCCCGACATGTATCCTACTATCCGGCAAATGTTTGCCCACCCAACCGACCCTCATCCTTATCATTGTCGGATTGACCTTCTAATCTGGATATGATCAGCGTCGGCGCATACAGAATCGATTGGCGCAGCGCGCATATCGACAACGCAAGGAAGTGGCCATCGGCGCGCTGAAACAGAGAGTATTGGAACTCGAGAAAATGAATGAGGATATAGGGCGCGAGTACATCACTTTCACCGACTTAGTCCTGGACCAAGACTTGGGTCGAGACTGCCCAGACGTTGCCCAACGCATAAAGGAGACTACTGAGAAAATGCTTCGCATCGCTCGGAATGCGGAAGCGAACGAACATGACGATGCTCCAGTGGCAGAAGGCAGCTTTGAAAATTCTCCTTCGCCGGCCGCTTCAGACTCTCAACCTCTCGAGATTCCCGACAGCTACGATCCAGGCCCTGAGAGTGTCGAAGTGCATGGCGCATCGGAAAACGACTTCACAGAGCGGCCGAACCATTCCGCCTTGCCCAACTCGACGCAAGATCCGCAGGTCGACTCTCATACCCAGGGTGTTTTCGAGAACCCAAACCTCGCATTTTCCGTACCTGGTGAAGAAACGGGATGCTTTTTTACCAATTGTGGGCTCCCGGAATTATCTTATGCTTCCTCGCTCCGGCCACCGAGGTCATATGCAGCACAAGAACACACCTTTGGCCGTCGTCTACACAGAGCATCCCAAGAAGCAGGATTCCTACTCTCCTCCATGAAAAGCCCGCCTCCGTTCTTGTACTCGAGAGTTTTCGGTTTCTGCTCACGCTTTGAAACTAGAGAAGAGATATGTCGACGGATGGGAGATGCAATTCGACAAACAAGAGAAGCGACACTGAACAACTGGAGGTACCCATTCACTAACCTCGGCGGTGCTGGTCTCTTCTATCCTCAAGTGAATAATTCTGCCTCACACGGGGACCCAGGAAGCGGTGGATTGCCTATTGGGAACCGATCTCTGCAGCACGAAGCCCACAAGCCATCAGAGCTTACCGGCTTCTCGATGGGGCCGTTTTCCCAAGTTGTTGAAGACGTACGCGATCTGCGCTTAGACGCCCAATTGCGCATCCTTGACCCCGAATTCCAGGGCGATTTCTTTGATTCGGATGAAGTCGAGATCAGTCTGAGGTACCATGGCGTTACGATCCCACCAAACAAAGATTTTGTCACTGCCCATATTGACTTGACAATCTTCGAAGACGATCAAGGCGTGGCACCTCTGGACTTTCATGCGCTTTTCGGCAACTCCTCAATTCCGCAGCCAGGCTCGAAGTTTGTGCCATTGCATCCCGATGCAGGAGGGTTCACAGCTTTAGGGGATACAGAATGCTCAATGGGAATGCCGAGCATGACACCTTTGGATGCCGAGTTCTGCGACTTCACCGCGCCGCCATTTCCAGAGCCTGCAGGTCGTGGGGACAGTTGGAAGACACCACGGGGGAAGAGGACAAAGGTTAAGATTGACGTGGAGCGTCTTATTACTTGTAAGTTGGAGCCATTGGCATTTGACAATTCGGAAGCTTATCCTGTGACAGCATTGATCACCGCGACTGTTTGCCTGGGGCGAACGCCTGCAGTGCGGCCGAAAGACGTGCGCGAGTCACTTCGAGAGTCCATTGTTGAAGACGAATAAGTATATGCTCGAGTCCTAATCTAGGGGATTCTGGATTTTACTACCGTCAGTTCCTACCCTCGCGTGGTACGGTCGGATTGGACATCTAGGCTAAGACTCCTTGTAATCCTACTTCAATTGTACCTGGGCCTTCTCTGCTATCTTTTCGATCTCTTTGATGTCCTTGATCTCCGTCTGAAGTGAATCAGACTGCTGGTCGTGCTGGCACGCAAGGACCGCAAGTGCCGAAGACTTCCATAGGGGGACGTTGCGGCTTCTTCGATTGAGGATGATGGTGAATAGGGCGAACAATAGGGCAGCCCCCTCGATAACGGCAGGTCCAATCAGATAGTGCCAGCGAATGGAAACATACGGCTCGCTTTCCATCCTTGATCCGCGTGCAAACTGTCCGTTCTGCCCCGAGCGCAGATAATCCGTCATGCTAGCCGCCATCTTCTGGAATCGTTCCTCAATGTCGACGTCACCAGTCAGCGCAGCACTGAGGCCGAGGTTCGCGTTGTCCCAGAATCCGTCCACCCACTCTGTTACAATGGTCTCAGACTCCAAGAAGGTCTGCAGGGCTTTGAGGTCAGCCCAGGATATCTCAAATGCCGGAATCCCATCGGCCTTGGACCCGTTGGTGTAAAATCGGCCGGTGAAGATGTTGCCATCAATCTTCACTGATTATTGCCAGTAAAGCTGATTTCCCGGGTTTCCCCAAAAGAGAAGGTGGTACCGTTTGCATGTGCTTCACTGTATTCGTATGCCGCGAGTGATAGAGAGCAGTCTGTGATGTTGACGTCGAAAGAATTGAAGTTGTGATCCGAGGTTGCTCGATAAAGAGCAAACTTGGCAATCTTTGAGAAGTTGCTAGGGAGTTTGACTTGTGTTTCCTCCAAAGTTGAGGAGGCATTCATCCAGTAGTTTGTCGCATACTCAGTCAACATGTTACGAGTCGAGATGCCCAGCCCCCCGGGCGTTGTCATGTTGCAAGACACAAGAGCGGAATTCTTGGGGTCTTTGATGCAGTTTGCTGATCGTAAAGTTTCCTGCGTGACGTTCTTGCACTCGCTCTTAAAGCCTAGGGATACGTATGGCCCTTTCCAGCTACACGCCCCGGGGCAGCTGAACGTCGCAGGGCTGCTGATGCCGTAAAGCCCTTGGACAACGGCGGACTGCATTTTGGGATCCTGAGGGATGCTTTCTAGAGAGAGATTAGGTAAACTGTCTTTGCTCAACCGAGCCCCGGGTCACACATACCCACGCCAGAGTTCGCCAGCATTCTTCCGATTCCGCGGTTATACGTGTGTGTATATCCAAACGTAGCATTATCATCTGGCGTGATGACGAACTGTTGATCAATCTTCACCACTTGCTGGGCCAACGGTGCGAAGCCAAGTCGACAGAGTGTGATCAAGGCACCAAGAGTAGCTAGGTTAAACCCGCCCTTAAAAAGGAACTTCAAGGATCCCCAAGGGCCGCGGCTGGCTTCGTCAAATGTTTCAAAGTCTTTCAGCTTCTCGGGTCCGTCCTTGAAGTGAAGCCACTTCAGTTGGCTGATGAACTCGCTGACGCCGTGCATCAGAGCCGCGGAGCAGGCAGTTGTCAGAATGGAGATGACGGCGTTGAGAGAGACGGGGATGTCCCAGGCCGAGAGAGACGGGGATGTCCCAGGCCGAGAGAGGCTTGTCGTCCACCTTCCAGAAGATAAACGCGATTACGGCCAGAAGGATCAGGCTCAGGATGGAGGTAAGAAGTTCTAGAAGCCATTCAGTGGGGGAGAATCGGCTGTAGCGCTTGTACCGTACCGAGTTCAAACTCGGCGGCTCGGTGTCCACGTCGTAGACATGGGTGGGCTCGTACCCAATAGGTTTTGTGTTCATAATGAATAGAGGAAGGCTTCGCCGGTTGAGTCTGAGTTGAAGATCAGACGGGGACTTTGCTGAAGACAGGCGAGCATCTACATGTACCCATCCTTGGGCCGTCGCACCTGTGTTCACTTTGTGCGGCTGAACTCAGCCCTTGGCCGAACTGGGGCCGCACAAAGCAGTTTGCGACAGTTTGCTACTTCGCACACATGACCTCGAGAAATGGGGGCCAGAGCTAAAGACGCATGAGTATGGGAACCGTAGCCTGATTGCAAGGGCAGTCAGACTTGGGAGACACCAACCATCGTAGATTCATGCCGACCGGCAACACAAAGCCAAATTTAGCCAGTTTTATTCAACTCAAGGCCGTCAGAGATCGCCAAAGGTCACGCAACTGGGAAGTCTGTGGGGATCATTTCCACCTTGCTTACAATGCATTTCAGCTTTCGCAGCGCCCAGCCTCTAGGACGTCAAAGTGCAGCCTTCTGTTCACATGGTGAGTCATTTTCTTGATTTGAGAGATAGGGCCAACCGGTCCCTGTGAGAACTGGTGTGCTGCTGCAGACATTTCTTCAACGTTTGTTTATAATGAACAGGTCTTCTTGTTCTCGTTGCGCAGAGTCTACGGATTGCAGCGCTACCGGGCGCTGCGTGTTGATTCAGCTGCACAGACTAAGCATATAATTCGACTCATAGGCGAGTCTGGGTGGGTGCTTTCTTGGCAATGACGGTGTTGAGACGGCGGGAAGGGCTTGGCAGACCGCAGAGAGTGAGGCTCTCGCTTGGCACTCGCCCTGCATGTAGCACAATCATTGACTATGTCGACATCTTTGGTTTATCTTTTTCCATGCCTATCAAGGGGCATAACAACTCGACCTGCGGCAGATATGTTGGTTTCTAGTGCGCCTCCAAGCCCTTCACAAGCCGGGAGCATTCAAAAGCTCCAAGCCTCGATTCCCCGCCGTTAATGCATCAAAAATCGTATTCTAAACAGGTTTAAATATTCTTGAATGGCTAGGTAGCTAAAGAACGTGAGCACTCTCATAGCTCTCTATCAGCATCACAAGCGCCTAGCAGCCGATTCCTCCCAACAGGACAAGACCTCTACCCCGCCACGAAAAGTCCTACACTGCAATCTTGCTTCCCAATGTTGGTGGTGCTTGGTACGAGTCAAAGGCTTCATCGCCATTAAAACGCCATCCATTCTCCTCTCCCTGAGATAAATGCCCACAGTCACTGTTGAGGCTCAATTCCCACCCACCAGCGACGCCTCGACGCTTCCACCAGTCGTCATTGTAGTAGGCCTCGCCTGTAGGAGGAATGCTCTTACGTATGAACTTGCTGATGCCGCATGTATAGCACTTGAGCTCGTCTTCGTTGTAGTCGTTGGGGAGCTGCCCCGTCAAGGCTCTTCCAGTGGCAATGATTGTCGCTGCGTGAGCGCAGAGGAGCAGAGTCACTTCTTCGTCACCCCTTCCGGCCTGTTCGTATTCCCTGTCGACGTCCTCTATCACCATGGCCAACGCCTGCGCGACGCGATTATGCAGAGACACAATCGTTTCGCCGTGGGCCGGCGGGGCCATCTTCGACTGATACGTGCCGTCGAGCCAAGGGAAGAAACCGTCACGGAGTCGGTTCAGTTCTTCGGGTTTTGGCTGAATGAACCACGTGAGTGCGAACCATTCGCCAATACCTCTTTCGCCGCGGACTTGCAGGCTCTTCTTTGTGGCTGAGTTTCCTGGTGTGGTTTCGATGAGCGCCTCAATCGTCGGCCCAAGAGTCTCAAGACAACGATAGAAAGGGCTTGAATAGATGCGAAGTCGGTCCTGTTCGGCATGTTCGGCCAAGGAGTTCTGGAGAAAAATACCGACCTCCTTCGATTGCTTCACACCATTCGAGGCAAGAGGAGGATCTGCAGGGAGGCCCGTAGGGTACGGATGGGTGGAAGAATATACCCCGGAGATGGGATTCAATGTCCACTGAACCCGGTCCCCATGGCGCACGATGAGTATCTCGGTGACAGGCATTTCGCGAGCTCAAGTCAATGACATAAAGATGAAAGAAGGCCAAGGATGGGATTTAACCCTGTAGCGCTATTCGACCAAGGCTGCAAAGATTGGGTAATAGTCAAGTCTTATAAACCATTTGGGTCGCTTCCGTCCTGCCCCGTGAGCAAAAGCTACATCGTCGAACCATCCCGGTAGCAGCTCAGCTTTGGCTCCCCTTGTAGCGAGCGTCGGGTATTAGTTCCACTATTGCCGTGCTTCTTCCTTCGGCACGACGTAAACAGCATCTCGCGGGGAATGATTACGGACCCGTGGGTGGTGGCATCGTCCATGCGGAGATACCCCGCGTCCCTCGCGCTCGGCAGCAGATAAGAGCTCGCTTAGAGATAGACGAGAAGGCTCGTAATGATGGGGCTCGGTTGTAAGTCATCACGCCGTCGGTTCGCTGGGTGGAGCGGCTATTTATCCGGGGCGACGAGAATCTCGTCCCAGAAGCATGGGCTGTTTTACTTGTCTCTCTAGACTGAATCTGGTAACTAGCTCCCCCCAGGTTTCGTTGATACCCCAGAAACCGTCGTGGGTGGAATGCTTTAAATCATCCATCATGGCCTCAACTTCGACGATAGCCAGGCAACGCTTCCCACCTTTTACCTATACCCTCTTGTTTTTATCTATACCTTCGTGTTATTACACAGCTCCTCTTAGCTTTCAATAGAGATGGGACGGCCAAGCTATTCAATCCCCACGGCGGAAAAGCTCGAAACTGCAGAGGTTGAGCGGCTCGCCGATGCTCAAGATGCCAACTCACAGGAGCACGACCTCAAGTTTCTTGACGCTCTCAAGCTATACCCGAAGAGCGTCTTTTGGAGCATGGTTGTGTCGGCTGGAGTCATCATGGATGGCTACGACATCAAACTCATCGGTACTTTATATGCTCAGCCTGCCTTCCAAAAAGCATATGGACGGCTCGTGAAAGACGATTCGTATCAAATCCCCGCGCCATGGCAGGCTGGTTTGAGTAACGGGTCGATTTGCGGTCAGTTTATGGGGCTTTTGCTCGCAGGTTATCTGAGCGAGAGGTTTGGATTTCGCAAGACCATGCTTGCAGGTCTATCTTGCATCATTGGTTGCATCTTCATCCCATTCTTCTCTCCCAGTCTTGCTGTGTTGGAGTTCGGTCAAGTTTTGTTCGGTATGTTTTCCCTTCTATCCTTGGAAACTCGAACGGGTCCTAACCCGTACCAAAAGGTATTCCCCTTGGGTTGTTCCAGACGACACCTGTGATTTATGCCATGGAGATTTCGCCTATGGGCTTGCGCCCCTATCTTACCAATTATATCAACTGCTGTTGGGTAATCATCATCCAAACATCTCGACATATCCTAAAACCGTGGATGCTAACAACTTGAAGTCCATTGGTCAGATTATTGCAGCGGGTATTCTTCGCGGTGTTTTGAGCCGAGAAGATGAATGGGCTTATCGAATTCCCTTTGCCGTGCAGTACGTCTCACGTTTCCCGGCTTGGCCTCCCCAGTTCCCAGATGCTGACTCAAAGATACAGATGGCTTTGGCCCGTCATCATCATCCCGCTCCTCTTTTTCGCCCCCGAGTCGCCTTGGTGGCTTGTCCGCACAGGCCGTGTCGAAGAGGCCAAGGATGTAGTCAAGTCTCTCACCTCCAAGAGGAATGTCCATTTTGATATTGACAAGTATGTTGCGTTGATGGTGGTTACAACCGAACATGAACGCGCAGTCAATTCTGAGACGACTTATTGGGCGTGTTTTCAAGATACTAACCTTCGACGAACGCTCACAGTCATCGGCATCTACTGCGTCCAGACTCTGAATGGGAACCCTCTCCGTGGGTATTCCACCTATTTCCTTCAGCAAGCTGGCCTCCCTACTGTTCAGGCATTCAACATGACCATTGTCGGTTTTGCCGTTGCCATAGCAGGAGGCCTGTTCTCGGTACGTCGAATTAATTCACTTTTCTAGCTGCTTTTCTTTACGATTCTGACTCGAATGAATCTAGTGGGTGTTGCTGGGTCTATTTGGTCGACGTACAATCTATTGCTGGTGTCTCGTCCTCATGTTTAGCATCATGCTCACGATCGGCTGCCTGGGCATTGAAGAAGCACAATCTCCCAAGGCCGCCTACCCATGGGCCATTGGGTCTTTACTAATCATTTCATCTTTTCTATACAACTGCTCGATCGGCCCTCTCACCCATACCCTTTGTTCGGAGATCCCATCGGCCATTCTCCGCAGCAAATCCATCGTCCTAGCCCGAGGAACGTATGTCATTACAACAATCGTGGCCGGCGTCCTGACTCCTTATCAGCTCAACCCTACGGAGTGGAATTGGGGTGCAAAGACCGGTTTGTTTTGGGCTGGAGGTTGCTTGATTGCCATCATCTTTGCCTACTTTTTTGTTCCCGAGCCCAAGAATAGGACGACAGCCGAGTTGGATATTTTGTTTGGACGGAAGATTTCTGCCCGTCATTTTGCCAAGACCCAAGTCGATTTGGCCGACACCGTGTACTTTGATGGTGACGAGAAGAAGGCTTGAGTCAAAAGAGGATAGAAGTTTTGCTATGGGCTTCTGATCCGACTTCAAACGCCGCTGCAAGTACATAGGTAGGACGCGTATGGCTGGTTCCTTAGCAATTCGGAATCCTGTCCGCTGTTAAGATCGTTCACAGGAAATTACAGAGTGTCTCATTCATTCAGCGTGCAAGAACATTCCATCTGTCTGTTTCAATTTCTGACTGTAAATGTTCTACAAGAAAGGAGGGTTTATCCCAAAGTACCACATGCAGAAATATTTCGAGGTAACCCGTCTCCCCTTCTCCAGCTGAGCATCTGAAAGCGCTTTGCCAAAAGACGCAAAAAAGTCGCTCCGGCAGATTGGGTTTTTAATCTGCTCTAATTTCTTCACCGCCCATTGGCACTCTTCGCGGTCCATGGACTCAATGGCGCATAAGAACAATGGACGCAGATATCCCGTGTTGAGCTTTGCCCCATGATATGCATTCCAGTCTCCGTCGACGATGTCCCGGATTCGTTGTCTTGCCTGCGTCGAACGTGTCGTTTCGGATACAGGGTCACGTAGAACCCGGTCCATTTCGATGAACTCGGCATGATATGCTGACGTGCAGATACCGATAAGACTTATGATAGAGTTGGCAATCTGAGGGGCAAGACATGATCGAAGCTCTTCTGGTGTTTGGCGCTGAGTAGCTGAACGGCTTTCCCAAAGCTCGTGTAACTGCAGTTCCATATCGGCAATTCGCTGGACCACCTCTTCCTGATCCATGCCTGTGGTACGTGAACGATGATAATGGGTGAGTCGGGCGATCTGGCCTGAGATCCCTTGTAATTGATAGTAGAACTCGAATATTGGGGCGCTGAGCACCTCATGTATATGAGTTGATGCATCAGAATGCTGGCTGGAAGGGAATCTGAGGTTGACGATTCCGAGGGTAAAGTCAGGAAGAAGACTGAATATGGTGTCCGAAATCAACCCCGTTCCTCCTCCACGAACTGTAGTGACGTGGAGTAGTCTGAGCCATGTAGAAATCCTTAAACACAGCGGCGAGAACTGCTGTTCATTTTTGGACCAAGCTGCCAATCTTCGAGTGAATGCTTCGCTTGGCTCTTTCAGAACTGGAGATGTCTCATAGTGGACAACTCCAAATAGACATAAGAGGAAGGTATTGGCCAAGATCAGACCGAAATCTTGCGTCTCTTCCTCCAAAAGTTGGTAGTATCCATGTTTCGCAGTGTTGTACAAAGATAAGGCCGTGGACAGAGGCAAGCCATACAGTTGACCTCGATACAGCGCCGAGAGTGCTGATATGGAAGAGGCTATGGCTGTATTTGACATACCAAGCTCAACAGTGTCCAGTTTCATATAGCGCCAATTAACCTCGTCATAGGGCGTGATCAAGGGGGAGTCTACCTCTTCAAGGAAGAAGGAGAAGGACGGCTGCAACGCGACCTGGTAAGCTTCCAATGTGTCCATTGCTGTGGTCAGCTCTATGTCCCTCGATATTAGAGTTGAGAGCGAGGGGGTGTGAGATGGGCTGCCAGCTACGAGATCAATCGTTTCTTGAGGCGTGGACAGGAATAAGGTGTCTGTGGACTGTGTGGGAGGATTAGCAGCAGAATGAAGCTGAAATGTCTCCGTTAGAAGGCAGGGATTATCTTCAGACAGCAGACTCAGAAGTATCTGCGGGTCTGGGGTTGCTTCGACAGACGCCCCGGTTTCTGGTGTCTGGACAGATGCGCCGAGAGCGGTCCGATCGGGGCTCAAGGCCGTGAGGCAACGCTGCTGGCCCTGTCGGGGCTTGTATACGCAGGCTCGCTTCAATCGTACGCAGTTGTTGCAGATTGGGCGTTCTTCGTCGCATTTCACCTTCCTTGATCGACAAGTCAGACACCCGCTCCGGACGCGGCCACGATAGCCATGCTGCTGTGTTCGATGACTCTGCGAGTCCTGCCTTGTCCCTGGCGTCATGGTTGCTCTGCGCTTTCAACGCCCTCTCAATCGACAGGGTGCCTTCAGTTGTAGTGTGTTGAACGAGTGATTAAAACATGCCGCGAGTCCCCCGCCTCACGACGGCCCCAGGATGACCCCAAACCATGACCGGCCTGCAGTCTCGTGGCCTCACGTGGTCCCAGCTCTTCCACGATGGCCTCGTGACTAGCGATTTATTTCCGCCCTAGTCAAGCTCCAGGCTATTACCGGCCGAATGGCTCTCGACGAGTCCAGCCAAGGGACGAGTTGTGTGCTTACCCATGCCTTGCTTCCTGTACCCCGCACCAAGGCTTCGCAGGGGTGGCGTGTTGGTGGCTTTCTTATGATCCTATCAAACTAAGATCTGCTCAAATCACTCTCCTTGGTGGAACGACAATCCTGAAGGGCAAAGGTGAAGTCTGTTTTAATACATACTAGCAGTTCTCCTGCGATGAAGTGGAAGGGGTCTTGTAAAGCGGAAGTCTTCTAAGCCTAAGTGCTGGGTGCAATTATTTCCACTCGTCGTCAAGGGTGCCACTGGTGCCACATTTACTCGACGATTCCCCTCTGCGGTTCGGGTCGCTCTCCCAGGTAACCGTTCCATCATCCGTCTTCTTGATATATTTGTATTCAAACATTGTGTCTGAGGGTATCTTGATCTTGGTCGTCCAAGTATTGTCACTCGTACCAGCCTGCAGCGGGATCCCATCCGCGGGAGACCAGTTGGCGAGTTCGGAGATTGAGCCGACGACAAAAATCTTCTGGTTGGACACTGTGACGTTTCCGAGGTTAAAGGTCATTTCAGAATCGCAGGCAGGCGCTGGCTCGCAAACCGAGGGCACCGTGTTGGCACGAGTTTCTCCCCAGGTTGGAGGAACGATTCCAGTGCGACGCTCGGCTGCTGCCACAAAGGCCGCATATGACCAAGTCAAGTGGACGGCCGACTTTGGAGCTCCTGTGTTCTTGTCGAACTGCTCCGCCAGTGAGCCATCGGCTGGGGTGTATTGGTCGATCAGGGCAACAAAACCATCGGCGTATGACTGAACGGCTTTAATGATCGCCGTAAAGGTCTTGGTGTTTTTGCCGTAGGTTCCAGTGGAGATCTTGGGCAGAAGATCACGAAAGAATGGCAGCGAGATGTCGTTGATTGTAATGGAGCCTTGCTTCTTCCACTGATAAATAGCAGAGTACAGCTGCTCTGCTGCGGCGAGAGTCGTCAAATACCACGGATTCCCGTCGTAGTAGACATCCTCGCTATATCTTCCAACAGCAGCGGCTTGGCCCTGGCTTCTGCCTTTGTTCACACTGTAAATAGATCGGAACGAGTCTACCACAGCTTTGTGGTTTGCAAGAGCTCTTGCCGAGCACGGTTGAAACGTAGCGTCGGTGCATTTTGACCGGGGGTCGAAAGTGTGAATAGATGAGAGGATTGAATTGGCGTCCTTTCCTGTGCGGCCGTCTTTGACGTTGATGTTCGAGTCGATGTAGCCACTCACCCAGAAGCTTTGCATGAAGCAGAGAATTCGAGGAGCGCTGATGGCACAGTCGGTGCAAGGCTTGCGCAAAGTCTCAGCAAGCGCGGCTCCTTCAACAAGGGCGCGGTGAGATGCAGAGAGGGTGAAGAAGGAAGAGCCGTTGATCTCCTCCCACAGGTCGTAACCAGTTCGATTCCAGTACTTCACAGTGTATGCAAGATCCTTTGCAATTACTGGCCAAACCGTGTTGACAGCCTTTGTGCGGCCCCCATTCGCAATGAGCCAGTTGGCGTAGAGAGTCAGTGCCGTAGCTCTCAAAGGAGGGCCGTCGCGTTGCGGTCGACCCCATGAGCCGGTGAACTCGGTGAGGTTCACATTGAACTTGGGCTCGCCCAGACCACCAGATTCCGGGCTTCCAGATGGGTTCGACACGCCCTGGAGGTGAGCTTGTGCGGAGATGTATTCTTCAATCTTGCGTTGGAGAGACCTGTCTCCATTGATGAATCGTTCAACAAGGACTTTGAAAGTGAGAGCAGAGTCTCGAGTCCAGGTGTACCAGTCTTGTTTAAAAGTCAGCTGACAATGCATACACGGCTGGCAGAACGAAAGCCAAACTTACAATCTGGATCTGATAGTGATGGGCTGGCAACAACAGCCCCAGGCGCAGCTCCTTTGGCTCTTTTCCCATCGGCACCGATATTTGCCAGCACGCCTTTGATGGAAACTTCACTCTGCTTTTTGATGAAGCGGTCAAGGTCAGAGCGGCCATGGGATGGTGTCGCCACTGCACTCGGCCACAGCGCAGCGATTGCTAAACCAAGGAAGAGATTTTTAAACATGATGAGAGCTTTCAGAAATGGATTAAAAGGGGAAATTGCAAGGTGTTGGGCCGGGATAACAGAGTCAAGTCGCTGAGATCGTGTCGCCTTGACTGTATGGCTGTGAGTCTGGTTGACTGCACCGATGTCTGATCTCTCCCGTCCCGAGAATGTAGCGGACTTTTCTTTTATAGATCTGAGAGCTCTGAGCGCTTCTACGAGCTCTTTGTTGACTTTTCATTGCAGTTCTCTGACGTCGCCCCAAAGCCCCCGAGAGCATGTGATGAACACCTCATACTGTCACAATAATGCCGAGTCACGATATGCACTTAAACACTTTTGGTGTGAATTCTTGGCTTATGTGCAACCCCGCATGAAGGCTCTGGTGTCATCGGTCCTTCTCTCAGTCCTCAAGGTCAAGTGCCAGCAGCAAACCACAAGATGGCCCTTGATAACCTGTTCAGGATGCCGCTTTCGGGCCGTTTCTTCTAATGAACTTAGTGCCTGAGCCGTCATTGACCAATCTGCAATTGTCCCATCCAAATAAACTACTGCCAGGTCCGAGCCGTACCTCGATCATCAGACAGGGGTTTTCGGGCCGACAGGCAATTGGGGAATTAATGAGGACCTGGGGAAATTTCCCCGCCAACCAGCCCTGTGCTCGAGAGGCTACGTAGTTGAATAGCTGCGGAAGTCTTGTGTTGACCCCATATATATGGTACGGTCAACGGTCCTTTTGGTGACATCACCTGGGGTTAGTAATGGCGGAGTCTCCGCCTCCCTTGTTCTCTGAGGTAAGTCCTTTCTTGTCCTTTCTTATACACTTATTTACTTTCTTGGCATGGCACATGTCAAAGATGTAGCCTCTCTGATACCTGTTTGCTGAACAAGCGCACCAGGAGCCGCAAAGGGGTTGAGCCATATACTTCAAAGCTATGGAAGAGCATTCGCAGCCCCCTGTGAGAAACAGTGCAGGCCATCACGGAACAAATCTCTCAAAGCGTCCTAGACTTCTAGAAGTAGACCCTCGCTAACACTAAACCCACTGTTGTGCTAACCGACATGAGCTTTATCGCCATAAACCGTAAAGACAATATCGTCGACTGCTTCAGCAAGAATCGCTTCCCCGTCATGTCAACCCAACATTGGATGTACCTCACCTCCACAGACGACCTGCTCCATCTCATTCCTCCCCATGAGGGCGCGGAGCCTCTTCGTCCGCTGCCGACAAAGGGCCGTTTGTTTCGCCGTGAAATATTGATGAAGTCGTTTCTGCATAGGCCTAGCAAAACAGCTCAACTGCCCTCGGGTTTCCGGCTGTGTGGGGTTAGAGGCTGTCGTTATGCGGTTCAAAATCCGGGGTATGGAGGTCAAGGCCTTCGCCAATCCATGTGCACAATTCGGACCGAGGACTGAAGAACGTGATAATGTGGTCGCATATTTTGATGCTGTGCTGTGCATTGTCCCTGTAAGCGAGGTGCATCGTGAGAGCAGATGCTTTCGATTCAGAGATATAAATCAGAGGTATGCTACATGACTCTGCAGGACAACCTCATCTCAAGATTTTGAACTAAAGCCTGTTACCAATCCTGTCATACCGCTAGACGGGACCAGTCGTCATGCGCTTTCTTCCCAACGCATTGCTTGTCTGGCTGCTCCTAGCTATAGGCATTTTAGCAGCTCCATCCAACCCGGCTCTCGAGAAGCGTGCAACCCAGGTGTCCCTTATCAGTTCTACCTATTCTGGCTCCACGTTAGCAGGATCCATCAAGGTGAGAGGAAGCTGATCACTGTAAAAGATCCGCATAACTAATTGCTGACGGCCTAATGTTTGAGCACACTAGATCCAAAACATTGCCTATGCCAAGGTTGTTTCGGTGTACTGGGCCGCAGGCTCAACATGGATGAGCACGCCCATCTCAGCTTCCTACTCAACCGGACCAGATAGCACGGGTTATGAGACGTGGACTTTCTCAGGAACGGCAGCGTCAGCAACACAGTTCTACATTGCCTACACAGTCTCTGGCACAACGTGAGTATGACACATTATATCAAACGGGAGTCGAGGGGCTGAACCAAGTGACAGATATTATGATCCGGGCAACAATGTCAATTACCAGATAACTACTTCTACTTCAAGTTCAAAGACTAGTTCCACCTCTACCAGCACGCAGTCATCATCTGCCACAAAGACATCCACTACCATTACTACGTCGACATCCTCAACTGTTCCTGCGGGAACAGGGGGGACAGTGTCCACTAGTGCTATCCCGCCGTTTTATTCAGCCTCAGTCCCATCCGAAGCTGCGGCTACAGCGCCCACTGGATGTGGAAATTTTAACGGAAAGGACTCGTGCGCCTCCGGTGATACCTACACGGTCCCTGATTCAGCTGAGAATAGGCGATGGCAAACGCCGCCCAAGGGAGATACCGCCTACTTTGACACCTTCCAGTCGTACCGGTCGTTGACGGGCTATGCGGACATCCAGTACAGCTCTGCAAAGACCTCGGCCGCCGTGATCGTCAACTGCTTGTCGAGAACGGACGAGACGCTCACGTATAGCTTCAACGGCGCGAACCAGAGCAGCAATGTCTTCCAGGCCAGTCAGTCTACAAAGGGTGGCCTCAAGATCGTCGTCTACGGTAGCAGCGGATCGGTGCTGACCCTGGATCCTCTCTACTTCCTCTGGGAGAATGCCGCCATTTCCGGCGGCCAGAGCACTTTCAGCGATGGCCAGAAGGGTGCCATCGTTGAGCTTTTCGGTTGGCCGTACAACGACATCGCAAAAGAGTGCTCCTTTCTCAGCAAGGCTGGGTATATGGGCCTCAAGATCTGGCCGCCACAGGAGCATGTCTGGGGATCCAACTATTACGAGCCCGACAACCAGTTCCGGCCGTGGTATTTCGTCTACCAGCCCGTCTCGTACCGGCTGCAGTCGCGCATGGGAACGCGTGCTGAACTCCGTGCCATGATCCAGACCTGTCGTGCTGTTGGCGTCCGCGTCTACTTCGACGCCGTGCTGAACCACATGTCGGGCAACGGCAACGACGTGCAAAACCACCGCAACACCGACTGCTCCCTGTACACGGGACATAACGGCACGGCCGGGTCGCCGTTCTACACTTGGGGTCAGACATACTTGATCAACCCCTTTTCCGGCACACGGCCGACGCTAGAATTCCCGGCGGTACCTTATGGTCCTACAGACTTCCATTGTGAGCGGTCACTCAGCTCGTGGACAGATGGCCAAGTCATCACCAAGGGCTGGCTCGTAGGACTGACGGATCTGAACTCGGAGAAGCCATATGTCCAAGATAGAATTGCGACCTACCTCGTCGATGTCCTGTCCCTTGGTGCGTCTGGGTTCCGTGTCGACGCCGCCAAGCACATCGGCCCGGCCATGATGGCGCAGATCTACAAGCGCGTCAAGCAGAAGCTAGGAGGAGGCGACTTCCCCGCCGACTTCATCTCTTGGAATGAGGTCATCCTCGGTGGTGAGAAGGACCTGCTCGCCTGCGGTGGTGGCGAGTGGAGTTGGTACACCAACTTCAACACTGTCCTCTCAGCGGCTGGGCTCTCTTCTAGTGACATTGCCAAGATCAAGATCTGGAGCTCTGATTATCCCAAAGAGTTTCCCGCCTGTGGCTCCTGGGTCATTCCCGCATCGCGGTTCGCCATCCAGAACGACGACCACGACCAGCAGTCGTCGGGCTCTTCGAGCCGAGACATGGGCGACACGGGAAGCGTCTTGGTCAAGGACAAGGATATCTCTAAACATCGGTCCTTTGAGGTCAAGCTGTTCAGCCGCACCGATGGCGATTGGAAAATCAAGCTGGTGCTGAGCAGCTATATGTTCGCATCAAACGGCGCCTCTGGCTTCCCTGATGGCCTGAGTGACTGCGGGCTGTATACCGGGAGCCAATCCGCGAGTGGATGTCTCGGCATGGCATATGATCAAGCCTACGTGGCCTCGGCTGTAAGTCACTGCGAATCTCTTCTATGTTTCTCTACTAACTGTCCAACCTAGTGTGGCTATGGAGGAGGTACCTTGACGGCCGGGAAATACACGCGTGTTCACAGGGACCTGTCCATCGTCAATGCCATGCGAGCCTGGGTCGGCCTTGGTTCCACGACTGCATCGACCCTGGGGATCTCAGGTTGCTCGTAGGACTTCAAGTTGAATGCAAGCAGAGTCGTCCGCATTTCAAGCAGAGGGACAGCAGCGGTGCAAGTGCAGCATAGGGTCGGTGTAAGTTGCGCAAAACTCGGTGAAATGTTGAGGGCCGGGAGTCGTCACGAAGTATGCAGTTAGGTGCGATAAGAGAGGTATCTTGAATAGGTACACTTGCACTAAAGGCCTGCGGCCAAAAAGGGCCATCCGTATAAGCACCCGTCAGGGCGCACGTTAGTGGCCGGTGAGCCCAAACTTGACGAGATGTAATTAATTACAAGTGCGTAATTATTGAGCATCGTCCCTTAATATCCCCTGATGGCTCCCTATCATCTTTTGGCCTGTTCCGAGCTCCATCCCACTTACAGAAGCTCTAACTATCTTGAGACTTCCCACCTTGTGCTCTCCATCGACTAAGTAATCGTTCTTTATCTTCCTCTTTCAAGCCTTGTATCTTGCCGAAGTCGAAGCCATCACGAGGCCAATAACCCCCTCCTCCGGCCAACCAGATATCCGCCCTCTGTTTCTGGGACTGTAACATTTCCTCCCAAGGCCAGTCAAACTGCCTCTGGAAATGGCGTGGGAGGGCTCTTATTTTTTTCCACTCCTCCCACGACCGAGTCATCTCACCCGTCTCATTGCTGTCCCAGAAGGCATATCCACACTCCCATAGGTTTCTATCTTCGTCATCGAACATGGGATACATGAAGCCGTTGTCGAAGTGTGATGAGAGCCACGTTTGAGAAGGGCCAGACCCTGCAGCATCATGCTTCTCGTCCAATGGCTGACTGAGCTGAGACAGATCGTCTCTTCTGGTGTGGGTAGGAACCATGATCTCAATCTCTGGATGTTCCTCATCAGGGTCCATTTTCTGCAGCTGGGCGCAAGGCCAGCAGTCCCAGGACCTGGCTTTAAATAGACTTAGGTCTAAGAGGTCAATTCTTTCATCGAAACTGCGCGCCCGGATTACAGAACCCAGAAAAGGGAGCCCGCAAGAGAGCTTCCAGGGTTGATTAGCCACGTTTCGTAATCTCCATAGAGAGAAATAAAGAACACAAACAAATTCTTGAAGATAGGCGTTGTCCTTCTCATTCCAGTACACCGGAAGTTCTCCATAACCCACGTCGTGTGCAGCAACGTCGTCAAAAGCTATTGATGGTTAGATAGCTCATCAGATGGCAAATGCAGCCGTGGTCTTACCTTCACCGACTTTCCGCTCGAGATATCCGTAGACGCAGGCCAGCTGTGCGTTAACCCAGGGTGAAAAAGCCTCGAAGAAAGTCTCAGTTATCTTGTCATCTAATGCTTGCAGGTCATATCGACGACAAAGTAAATTGCACATGAGCTGATAGCGGAAGAAAGCTCGATTTAGACGGACCCTCTCTTGTGCCGATATGTCGGGTGGGTGATTCACCTCCAGCCTCTCGTTGAGCACCGGAATGGTTTCTTCGACCAGATCCTTGATCAGAAATTGAACCGCCTCGTAGTCTCTGCTGATTTGAGCGGCATCGGATATGGACAATTCCAAAATGGAAGACGTGGCGATACTTGGGTCCAAGATGGTTGTTTTCAGCTGCCTTAAAAGGCGGAGTCCGGCTTCAGTGTCTCTCTTAGCGATACGACCTGATTTCAGAAGTGCAAGCGCGAAAGGGAGGATATCCAGCGGTATTCGATTTGTGAGGATGCTGCCAATGGTTGAATAGGTATTATCCTGGAATGCGGCGTGGAAGATGGAGTGACTTAACACGGCATCGTGAAGTTGCGAGATGGAGTCTAGTTGGCAAAGGATGTGTGCCACAATGTGCAGAGGTATCTCCAGTAGGAGACTTGATGGTTCATTTGCTGCCATTTCCGGCGTCTTCGTATGAGTTTCTAGAAACTTGCAAGTGGGTGAGAGCCTTTCCTTACTACCTTGGCTGATGTATTGATATATTGCGAGAAGCCAGAGATGAGTCAGAGACGTCAGCGGGTGGTCACGTGCACACCTGCGGCTGAAATGAATCTGATGATGAACATGGGAGCAGCTCACTAGGATGACTCTAACTAATTCCACTGTCTATGATGAGAGTTTCGTCTTACATGGCCGGCATGCCTACGTGCTATGCAGTGTACTCTCCTTCAATCAGTCTTTTTCGCGTCTAACGATTACTTTAGTCCTCTTGTTCAATGTCCGATAGCCACAGACAGCCTTTCGGCAAGAATAGTTCTTTTAGACATATTCAACAGTATGGCCAAAATAAAGCAAAGGTTAATCTTGGTTGGTGACAAAGCTTTATAGTCTTGTTCTTCTCTACGTGGAGATCAGCCTCCCTCATTCGAACCAGCTCGCAACAGTCTCTAGCTCTCTATTTATTCTAACATTAACATGATGAAAACCATATTCTTACATGATTGCACGTCCATCTTCCGTGAGGAAACTATGACCGGCTCCGGGCGTCGTACTGTAAGGTAAAACTCTACGTCCGCAAAATCGCCCTCTCGCTATGGTCGTCCCGCTGTCCGTCCGGACTTCCAGCAGCGTGTACCGCTATTGTGCCACCATTCTTAATGTCGGGATCCATTTGCCGCAGCTCAGTCTCGTCGTCTTCGGGGAACTGCGAGTACTGGCTGCGCTGCTTGCGACCTCTGCTGAGTCCGCCGCTCTGCTGTTGGCCGTATGTTTCTCCGTAGCTCGCTGATCCGTACGATCCCATGAGACGAGGCATCAAGTGTTTGAAGAACTTGCGCAGGGTGGGCATGGAGCCGCATATAACGAACAGATTGGCTTCGACAAAGCTATTGAGTGCATGTTAGCAAGCGGTTTGGTGCAACTTCGTAACCGAGACTTACGTCCAGATGTCGGCCGGGGCAGCGTCCCAGGACGGATCTGTGCTGGCGAGCACCGGGGGTAAATAAACAAGACGGATGACCGACGTGGCGAGCGTCCTAAGAGCTTTAGCGGCAGTTCTTAATAGATAGGAACAGAAACGTCTCACATAGATCCAATCCCAAACACGATAATGGCACCAATCTTTTGCATCTTTGGCATATGAAGCTTGTACACCATCGGTATCGGCAGGACAAACAGGATCGTATCCGTAATAATGTTTGACACAGCCGTGGCCATGTATAGGATTGTAGCCTCGATACACGTGCCTCCTTTCACTTTAAAGTCGAAGGCTTTGCGCGGAGGGTTGCATACGAAGAACATCATGAAGGTGATGACGGCCGTGTAAATAGCGACGATGGTGATGCTCGACCAGACAGCAACGCGGAACCACTTCTGGGGCGAGAGGTGGAGATAGAAGGTGAGGAGAGAGAGTTTGACAAAGCCATTGCAGAGCATGTAGGTGGGTGCGGCGATGTAGCTAATCTTTACATTGGTGTTAGACAGAGTTCTGAGTTGACCGAGAACAGGGCATCAACTTACGAGTGCGTACTTTTCGAAGCGAGTCAAGGGCATCTCCCAAGAGTGAGCGCAAAAGCCACCTTCTGCAATTGAAGCTGTTGGGTTGTTAGTATTGACCCTTAGGATGGTGAGAAGGGCAGAGCGGGAACTGGGATCGATTACCAGTCATCAAAGCTTGTGTCAGGACTGATGTCAGCTGTATGTGGTTAGCAATCTGCATTCTGGCCTCCAATTCCGCCTGATAACTCACCCATCCGAGGAACATGAATCCTAAATGCATGTTAGCAGTGTCCTTTCCTCGAGTCCAGCGGCATCCTATTTACCATCGTCCACTTGCAACCCCTTGGAGAGAAAGATCTTGGTATAGTACCGCTGCAAGAGCGCAATCAGGGCCAAAGGCCCACCAATCCCAAAGATCAAGTAATGTTCCAACTTCTTGTTCTGCTTCGGGTGGTCAAAGTCGACGATATATCCATCCGGAGGGAGGCGGAAGACCTCTACACCATCGACCGTTGGAAATGCTGACATGACGGGAACTGGAGAAACGCAAAAGAGTGATGTGCAAGTCGTAACGATCAGCGGGGCCCTTCCCGGATTAAAGATGGGGACCGTGTCTCAAGACGAAGGGTTTGTTGGTCGATTAGCTGTGCTAAGTTTTCTCAATGCATAGCGGTAGCTGCATGGAATCCTTCTCAAGTGCTTCGTAGTGGCTTCAAGAACCCTGACTCGTACTTAGTGTCTTTCTTGAAGCGCCCTGAGGGAGTCAATTAGTCTTCGAGGAGGTATGAAATCACATCCCGGAGGCTGCATGATAGCGGCATCTGTTCCACGAAATAATTGGCCAGGAGTGCCGGCTGTGTATCCCCGCAAGCCAAGTCAGACCGGCAGAAGCTGATGTTCTTGGCCAAGGATAGTCCAGGGACTCCAAGCGAGAACGTGGGAATCGAGTCAGTTCTCAGCCCTCCGAGTTGGTCTACAGCCATGGCAAGGGCTACAATCGGACCACTCGGCACGGCATTGGCGGAACCCGGTCTTCCAGGTGGTGCGTGGCGCCCTATAAGCGCCACCTCCTGGAAGTAGTCGACGGTTCGAGCAAGCATCTGCAGCCTTCGTGGTTGCGCCACGTCTCACGCACGACACATGAAGTTATCACACGCAGGAGGAAATCTCGCAACTACCGCAGATGCCGCAGGCAACTTTCTTGACTATGCCAAGGACGCGTGCCGAGATGCAGGGGACCGATTCGCAAGAGCCGTGGGCTGAAAATGATGCTGTGGCTAGGCTTCTAAGACAGAAGATCTGCAAGCTGACTTCCGTTCCAGAAGCAGCTTTTGCCATTGAGAGGTTTTTGTGCATAGATACTGCAGGAGCTATGTATATCGACAAGTTGTTGGCTGTGCTTCTTCTGCAGAGACAAGTCGAAACACCCCGCAATGGTCTCCCTCACCTCTGCGTACGAGAGACGCAGGCTGCTACCATTACACACAGAAGCTTTCTTTCCATACCTGGTACATACGAAAGTCGAAGCAACTCACTTCATACGGGTGCATTAGTTCGCTTGCCAAGGCCCCCAGATGTAATCTTCAGGCTTCTCCAACCACTTCCCCGCATAAACTAAAGAGTCAAAAGGAAGATCCCGGCTTTCCGGCGGGATCCAGCGCCTGGACTAGTCGAAGGATAGATAACCGGGCTCCATAAGTTAATCCCCATAATCTTAACTACTTCTTAGTGCTACGACCCAACTCTTCGATGCCGTTGGCCATGGGGGAATCGAGTCGAGGCCTTTGATGAGAGAGTTTGGTGCCGTTACATAGCGCAAGCGGGGCTACCTCTCTTGTCAGCAACCACTCCGACCCAAACGGCAACATCTCCCAAGCGAGAGAACCCTGTTTAGGAGATCTCTCCTGTACCTGGATGGGGGATAAACAACCTACTGTATATCCTTTGTTGGCCGATGTCTCCAGGGATCTTGAGAATGCGTAAATTACTCAGTCATCACTACGAAGCAAAGAGTAAAGACGGAGGAACCCTTGCCTCGCTTACACGCTCTCTGGGTCTCTGTCGCCCTCCCCAGACATGCTGTAGCATTCCTATATTTATTTCACTTTGCCTCGCTCTGCTGATCCTTCCCTTCTCCAAGTCCACCTCGACCTGTCTAATCTCCAATCAAACTCTGTTCCGCCGATTTCTTTCTGCACGATGAAAGCGTCCATCGCCTGTATCCTACTGCTCGGCGCTTGCGCGTCGGCCACAGAAACCAGTACAGATTCTGATCGTTCCAAGTCCTGCGTACGTTCCTTCCCACTGAATATATGCAGCCCGTTTGTGGCTGATAGAACGATAGTGCTCTGCCCTGGCCGCCGTCCCTGAGCTCCAGGGCAAGGTGTATGTCCCAGGTACCTCTCAATACAGCCATCGCTTAGAGACGTACTACTCGGCCAACGCTGCCCTGGCACCCTGGTGCATGGTTCTCCCTGAGCGTACACAGGAGGTCTCTAGCATTGCCAGGGTCATCTCCAAGTACCAATGTCCCTTTGGTATGCGTAGTGGTGCACACTCTGCGTGGAAGGGATCCAACGGTGTTGAGAAGGGCATCACCGTCGACTTCAGTAAGTTAATTGGTTTCACCTCCTTATAGAGTTTAATGACCTGACTTAACATGCCTGTAGGTTACATGAATGCTACCACGTACGACACGTCAACAAAGATTGCTTCCGTCCAGCCTGGATCCGACTGGGGTCATTCCTATGAGGCACTAAACCAATACGGCGTCGCCAACGTCGGAGGACGAGCTTCCGTTGTTGGTGTTGGTGGTTTCACCACTGGTGGCGGCGTAAGTACTCCTTCATCATCACCAACCCTACTTTGCCTCCTCGAATGCAGCATTACTTACTCGCATAATCTCCAGTATTCTTTCCACACCAACGCGCGCGGCTTTGCGTGTGATACCGTCGCCAACTTCGAGGTCGTTCTCGCCGACGGCAGCATCGTCAATGCCAACAAGAATAAGAACAGCGATCTGTGGAAGGCCCTGAAGGGTGGCTCTGGGAACTTGGGCTTTGTGACTCGCATCGACCAGTGTATGGAATCCTTTCCGTCCCTGTCCAAGGCCCTCCTCAATAACACACTAACGATGGTTAATCAGATGTCGTCAACTCGAACAAGCTCTGGGGAGGTTTCGTTGGCTTCGATCTGGCCAAGCGTGACGCTGTCTACGACTCCTATCTCAAGTTTGCCGACAATATGGGCTCCGACCCCGCCTCACAACTCATTGTATCCGTGCAGTACAATGGCAAGGAGCGTATCCTGATCTCTGTCCTCTCCAACTCGGATGCTGTTGATTCTGCCCCTGCATTCGATGACTTCCTCTCGATTGATCAAACGTCCAGCACTCTAAGTACTGGCAATATCTCTCAATTAGTGCCTCAGTTTACTGGCCCTACGCCCCTTGGACTCTAGTAAGTTCCTGACCCGTGGCATAATCTCCATATGTTTCTAACGTGTTCTTCTAGCGCCAACTGGATGGCCGGCATGACCAGCAATGATATTCGCATCATGAAATTCATGGACGACAAGCACGCCGAATATGTCGAGAAGATGAAGGCTGCCGCCCCGGGAGCTGTCTTCAGTGTTCTCGTCCAGTTCCAACCCGTCACACAGTCCATGGTCGATCACTCCGCCGCATCCGGCGGCAATGTGCTTGGCCTAGAGGCAGTTGTTGCTAATGGCCCTGCGCTTATGTGGCTGATTGCCGTAACTGTCGATACTGCTGAGAACCAGAAGAAGATCGCCCCCCTTACGATAGCTTACAGAGACGCTGTGAACAAATATGCTACCAAGATCGGCATTAACAAGGATTGGGTGTATCTGAACTACGCTCTAGGCGATCAGGACCCAATTAGCCACTATGGGTCTGCAAACATCAAGCTTCTCAAGGCTGCGTCCAAGAAGTACGACCCGAAGGGAGTATTTCAGAAGCTGAGATCGTCTGGCTTCAAGCTGCCCGCTTAAAGACTAATTTGCTTTTGAGTTGGGATGTTGTGTCTTGTTGATAATGGGGAGGATGATTAGACCTGTACATAACAGAAACCCATCATAGAATTACTTATTCAAACATAGCTCCAATATTGAGGCTATCGCCCTGAGCTCATTATGATGAAATACCAGGGCTAGTTAACTCTTCTAGCTTTGCAATACATTTTCGCAAATATGCCTCGACGCCAAAGGCTTTGACATAGTCCCGCTCCTCAGGCAATGCATCTGACAAGCTAGCAGGACTTCCCGCGCCTCGATTAGCGGCAACAGCGCTTCGTCCAGCCGCTCAAAAGTCGGGACGCTGTCGTCGCATGGAGTACCACACATTTTGATCGTGGAGTTGGGATCAGTGTGTGAGGTGTCCGCCATGCTGAGCAGCAGGTTGAAGGCCAGTATGCTGTCCATAGTAGCTAGCTTCTTGACGGCAGCCATGGGTTTCCAGGTAGCAGTTGCATATGTCGAGGTGGTGATGGCTGTGCTGCTGCCGCTCATGGTCTTGACTTTCTTGTCCAGCTCGTCGACGCGCTTATCGAGGGCCTTCAGTGTATCATTGTAGAGCTTCTTGGCCACGCTGTTGGTGCCATTTCTCGGGTTGGCAGAGTCAGCTGTGCTGGCCGGCTTTGTCCTCAGTGCTTTGGTGGGACTGCTGTGCTGTTCATCTTCTTCATTCTTTCCGCCTTCTTTTCCACCTTCGTTCGTGTGCGCTTTGCTGCGGTCCAGGGGTTGGACCCTTGGGTGAGGCTCTCTTACGGGGCCATCTTGAAAGCTAGGTAGTTACAATAGGAATTGATGTAGGTAGCTAAGAGAGATCCGATTGTAAAAGGGAAAGCTAAGGCAGGACATGTGCAATTGGTGTGCATGCGAAGTACGCGTCGTGATCTTAGTTGTCGCGAAAAAGGAACGTCGTCCCTTGGGCGACCACACTAACTAGGTAAATGGGGGTTCAAAGACCACCAGTCGCAGCAGTCACTTCCGTATAAACTACATAGCATGGAGGGAGGGCTATATTAGCGGCGATCCTCTTTTACCCTGCAATAGATATCACGTTCATCGTCTCTTTGGAAATAGAGCTGGGTCCTTCCTTTCAGGATAGATGCATGTGGAAACTATTCCAGCCTATTCTGAGAAGCTAAATCAAGAGGTTGGGTCGAGCGTGTGGAAATCGAGTCCTCGAGATGCCTCATTGTTGACTCCCCTCGATCCTTTCCATGGCCCTATACGCATCGCCCGCATCCCTTCGAGCCTCAGCATCCACCCCATCCGTATCCCGAATCACCCCAAATCTCTCTTTCCACAGCTTCCATCGCCGCGGACACAGTCCGTTCGTTCCTTTGAACTTTCGACGTAGCTTGATCCCTTCCTTCTTGTCGAGCTTCCAGAGCGGACCGGCCGTGGCTCCGTAAATCTCCTCGTCGCGACCGTACAGTTGATGGCCAGCATGGGCCATCCAGGTGGATGAGATCTTGACCCATTCCGGCAGGTTGATATCTGCTGCAGGGTCTTCATTTACTTTGTCTGGGGCGCCGCGGATAGGTATCATGGTGCCTTCCAGGGCGCGGACGAGCGCCCATATAGCATACAATTGGAAGCGACGGTTGCACAAGCCCGCGACTTTTGCGACATATGTCTGGAGGTTGATCCGTCTTTCTCTCCTCTCCACCTTGGTGGGAGGTATCGGGTCAACTCGAGTGTTCTGGGTTAGCAGTCATAAACGAATGGCGAGGAAACGACGTCATCTCGCTATACTCACGATTGTTAGGCTTCTCGAACAATGTATTCCCGAAAAAAGGCAACTTCGTCCAACTTCAACGGAAGGATCATCGCACCCCCAATCCTCGCCCAGCTTCATTGTTTTAGGTGGTAGATCTTGGAGTGCCTTGATGACTGCTACTAGTGTGTTTTGCTCTGGCCCATCGAAGGGAACCTGGCGTGCCAAATCGTGGACAAGATCCCAGAACCACCAGAGAAACCCGCCTGCTATCTCATCTTCCTGGTAGTCCTGGTTGAGAAGCGAGTCTATTGCTATTGCAGCATCACTCGGCGACGTTTCACTGTTGAGCTCAAATGTCGAATTGAGGATATCAACCACCTCCTGAGCAAATGATGGCGATCTTTCATCTTCGAGCCTGAGGTGCACTGGCGACATGTTTTCTCTTAATTCAGGCTTGGGAATAAGAGAAATTAGAATAATTGAAGAAAATAAAAACTTCCACCTAATGGTTTTGTTGTCGTTAAGTGCGAATCCTTCTGACTCACCAGGCATGACTGCAGTTTTGCACAGCCTCGATTCTTGCAAAGATCAGGTAATAGTCACACGATCTGAATGAACACTCAGCAGTCCTTTTGGCTGAATCAATAGGCAGTTAGGATATTCAGGGTCGGTTAAGATTGATCCGAAATGCATAGACTCAAAAAAATGGACAAGTGAAGACTGATTATCGGAATATCTGAGTAACTAAAGACTCCCCCGGTCACAACACCAGTTTTGTGGCCGGCTCTAAAAGCTAAATCTCGAAATAGCACAAAAACTAAGCATTTAACTACTTCATCTGTCATAGTCCCTGCACTAGGCGCATCTCTTCGGGTTTTCTAGGAGTCTACTTGTTGGTCTTTTGATCTCTCCTCTACCCTCCGGCGTGCTGCTCTGTTCTCCGACTAGGTTGGTGATAAACTTGAATCCGTTTATCAACTAGTCAATATCACCGTCTGTATCTGAGCACTTCCTTCCAGGGAATCTACCGATGAGGGAAGTTTCTAAGCCCACAGGGCTCATGAAGGTCGACTTTTCTCAGGGTTCTTCAACACGGCTTACGGTTGTAACCTTGGAATTCTTACCCAGCAACCTCCTATTACACAGACGAAGCCCACGACCGAAGTATAGATTTGACACACATCATGGGTAAGATTCTCATGAGCTAATTTAGGCCCTAGGTATCTAAATATGGCTTCACGCAGACCTCGACGGCGGTCAGAGGCCATTCAATCAGCGTGAGCAAGCACATCCCCGTAGAAGTGGCGATCGGCCATAGCCGAATGCGGTCAACTATCTCAGCTTCCATTTCCATGAAACGAAGTAACTGCAGGACACTTGGATCATGGCCTATACCCATGCACGCCCTTGGCCCTATAGGGAGTGACCCAAGCGTTCAAGGCAACTACTTCACCATTTTACTGGCATGGTGTTGGTCGTAAATCGCCTCACCTATGAAACATACGCAACCAACAGAACCCAACCACGCGCCATCCGTTAGGCGCTTGGGACTGGTGCATGATAATGTGCAGAATTAGTTGATCTCTTTAAACTTATTGCAAGGCTTAGTGGCAGGCCCAACATCATGGAGCCGTTTTGAGCATGGAATTATCTCTCGTGTTGGTGCATAGTCCACCTTCGTTGCTCTCTCCTGATGACTCTTCTGGGAACTAACTCCTCATGTTGCTCTGTAGCCGCCTCACTTTGCCGACGTTGGTTTTGACAAAGTATCAATCTGAGGTGTCTCTGTTCATCCCCAATCTCACATGAAACATAAACTCGGGCGGAGTGGCAACTTGATGGACGTGAATTCTGTCACCCGCAGGAATCAGTCGTGACCGCGTTGGCCGCTAGAGAAAGGGGTACGCTACCGAGGCAAAGCTGCAGCGATTCTTTATATATGCCATCACCTGCTACTAGGTCGCCGCCGTGGTTGCGTGCTGTGCTACGTCATATCAACACTCGCTCACACAACCCATTCTTCCAACCACGCCTCCTTCACTAATAATCACCCTCTCTTTCACAATGCTGGCACAGTGGAAGCTAAGCTTCTTGGCTATAGCCTCTATCACTCCTTCCATTACCTCTTGGAGGTTGGCATGCCATATGCCAGTGATCACAATTGAGGTGACAGATGGGTCGGCGCTTCCCGGCGGCATGAGCACGCTGAGCTCGCCAGGTCAATATGGGACTACTGGGCAACCGGTACTCGATTTTGATGCCGAGAGCTCGCTCTGGAGGGAAATTGACAACAATCAGCCAGCCTCCCTCTGTAAGGATTCAATTACCCTTGCCGCCCCAACTCAAACCACTGCCTCTGTAGAGGTGAATGACGAAACGAACTCGGCAGTCTCGGAAGGCCAGTCCAACCCTGAAACTGCATCTCAGACTGCACTCCCGATTGGCGTAATCGAGATGAAGAAGATAGCCGGCACAGAAACCCCAGATGATTACTCAAGCCCCGAGACTGCATCTCAGGCCACACTAGCGTTAGAGGACGGGTCGATATCGGATGTCTTCGCCACTTGATAAAAGCTGGCATCTAGAGGTGCCTGGGCTTGATAGACTGTATACTTCGAGACCTTTGGTTAGGTTCACATTCAAATATCACGTATGATTCATCTCAAGCTATCGCTGCCTTGTTGTCATGGTCTCTCAATGATGCGTCTGTCATGCATGAGGTCTTGGAAATGTCGAAATCATGTGGCTCAACGTGTGCTGTGCAAACGTCCAGGTTCCTCTTTTTATGTATCTAGGTAGGTAGAACGGAAAGAAAGGCAGGAAATATAGCACGGTGCAATATTGGATCAAAGGCTACCATACAACAGGCTGAGTAGTCACGTGCATCGTACTTGATTCTATTGACGAGTTACCACATAATTGTTGGCTCTTCTTCCTCACTCCACGTCCTCTATTTTTCACCCAGAGCGAATATGATCCCAACACAGAGCCAGAGACAGGCCAATTCCTCCAGGTCCCGCCTTTCTCTAGAACTCCTCCGCCTCATATTCGCATACTTTTGTCCACACTGTCGTGGCCACCTCGAATCGCCGCATTGGGCCGAGCCTCGCGAGCTGCAGACCGCCTGCCAGCAAGATGCCCGCACTCTTTTCAACCTCTGCCTGGTCTCGCAACAATTCCGAGATGCCGCCCAAGAGATCATGTATCACGAGTTCAACCCCTGCCATGTCAGAGACCAGTCGCTTAGCCCATCGTCTAACCCATGGGAGCGACGACTCGAGCCGTTTCTTCAAACTATCGCATCACGCCCAGACCTAGCCCGCTCAGTCAAAGGTGCCTTTCTCAGAGCTCCATTGTTGGAGAGTCTAGACTTCTCCCATAGTCGACATGCATTTGAGCAGTGTGCCCACGCTCTGGGCACCAGCGCCTTCAATCTTTGGAAACAGAGGGAACATGGCCCACAGGCTGGGATATCTATTAATTACTATCGTACAAACCGGGCATTCCTCGTGGGAGGGCTCAAGCCCGATCGAATACGTCCGGACGTCTGTGTTTCAATCGTCGCCAGCGAGCTCCTTACTATGTTGGTTGCCTTGCTTCCCAACCTGCACCACCTGAAGGTCGAAGAAGAAGCGGAAGACCGTTGGCGGTTTGACATTTCTAGAGAAACTGTCAACTCACTTCGCCTCGCCAGGCTGCCTCTCAAGACACTTGAGACCGACCGCCCGCTTAACTGGCTACTAAATCTGGTGCCAGATCTCGAGACGTTAGTAATACATCATACCGGCGCCTTCTGGCGCGACTTGCCAAGTCTCAAAACCCTTCGCCTTATGGATGGAGGAACAATCAACCTGCTAGCCATCCACCGTAGTCTCTCTGAGTGTACTGGCCACCTCTCTTCCTTTTCATATAGGGGAGCCAGCGAGGACGAATGGGACATCGTCCAACTCCTCGATCAGGAGAGCTTCCGCAGCACTCTTGAGACAATTTCTCTTGACCTCCGAGTCCGCATGAGTCCTGGCCACACGCCGTATATGAAGCCCATGCCCAGCTTCAAGGCTTTCACGAGGCTGGAGACACTCTTCCTCACCACCTATTCCATCTACGACAGAAGTTCCGCGTCACTTGACGATCAGTCCCTCGTTGGCATCTTGCCTCTCAGCATCACGTTTCTTACGCTCGTGGATCACGACAGGCCAACACCACCCGAGCGCTTGCGAGAAGGGTTGCTTGGTCTCGCCAACGCAAAACCCACGCTTTTCATGCAGCTGAAAGAGATAAGATGCGACTCAAAGGAGGCATGCGATGATTATTTAAGAGACATGTTTGAGCGAGTCGGCGTCGATTTCCGTTATCAAGAGTTCCCAAGGAGCGGCTGGAGCTATCACAGGGAGCCGCTCCCAGTAGCAGTCATGTGCGGTTCCCCACCTTCTCCTGCTCCTTAGGTATCCTCAAGCATTACCTGATAGTCTATCGGATGAAGATTTGTAAGAATGATGTAGGAGGTGACTACCGACCTAGGCAGTTGAGATAACGGCTTCAAGAGTGGCAAGGAGATACGTGCCACCCAGTTCAACAAAATTAGTGACCAAGTTCCTCAACAATGAGGAAAGGAATGACTCAGGTCCATATACACATAAGTTCGAATAAGAATCTCGGACGAGCGAAGATAGCTGTGAATTAAGGAAAGGAACAGAAAGAAATGCAGAGATAAGGCATCGTCTAGGGTCTGTGATTATCTTTGAGTTATTCAGTCAGTCATCCAATGTGAACTTTGCCGGTTCCGGCGTCGGCGAAATACGCAGGAGAACGAATTATCGCCTCTATAGAACCTTCTGCTATGAAGAGCCCTTGGGGTATTCAGCTGGAAAAGAAAAGATGTTTGATCAACCAAGTAGAGGTAAGAGCATCGTCCAGATTCCAAATTCCAAATAGCCCGGCTGAGAAAAGAGCAGCACTACTGGACCAATTCAACATTTCTGCTCCCCCGGTAACAGTGGCCATCGGCGGTGACGCCGTTGAGCTTAACGATAGCGGTAACTGCGTGCTCTCGTGAGCTATCAGCTTCAGTGAAGAGTGGAGATGGAACCCTACGACAGATGAGCCAGCCTGAGTCTCCGTCGCCGTCACTCCTGCAGTGTTGGTCATGATGAGGCTGGTGCTGCTAGTATCTAATACTAAAGTCTCGCCGGTTGTGGTGAAGACGCTTCCAGCTGATTCGGTGGTTGTGATCAGTGTGCTCGCAGCCTGAGTTGTGGGTTGAAGCGCCGACGCCGTCGTGCTTGAAGCCTGTACGGATGAAGGCGCGGTGGCAGTGTCCACACCAAAGCCAGCGGAGGCGCAGAACCCAACTATGGCCGATTTGGCAGCTAAAAGAATGATATGTTAAAGATTGGATGCGCTTTAGACGCCTTCAGAGCGGGCTTGGCGTCCCAGCTGCGTCAGCTGCATTGCAAACCCCGGAAGCAGTCACGCAAGTAGAAAAGAGAGAGATGAAGGCGGGCGTGGACTTGCAGTAACACTCAACGTGCCTGGCTTCGCAGCCGCTGAAGTAAATGGAAGTGTAGGCGCAATTCAGCTTCCAGCTGTATTAGCAGATGCCAGATGATTTTTGGTTTTGGTAGAGAATGTAGTTACAGCACAAACGGGCAGGCCGTTAAGGCTCTGTGCCAGAGCGGGAGCTGCAATGAGGGTGACGAGGAAGAAGACGTTCATTTCAAGGTTGAGCGAGTGGGTTTCTATGCAAATGTAGAGTGAGTGACGTTTAAGGCCGATACTAGTTCTGACTCTGCAGGAGAGGTGCCGCTCTATATCTAGACACAATCGGCACTCTATATATGCTGCTTGAGAGGACGTCAAGTGCCGACGGGCAGTAATACTCAAAGTTGGCTTTTGGCTCAAACTGAAAGCATTCGGTCTATTGATCACTAACGTCAAGACGGAATAGTCCAGGGCCGAATACGAGCATCGGTGTTCCTGAAGGAAGAGGATGAAGGGTCGTGAAAGATCAATAGTCTAATACGTACTAAGCGAAGAGACTTGGCTACTGCCATCCATGGATATGTCTATCAATGAGTTTGTATCAGTTTCAGCGCAATAAGGCTAACTTCGAACACGTCTAGCAAAGTTCATGGCAGTCTTCACTAACCCTTCAGCTCTTCCATCCTGACACACGGGCGATGTAGCAACCATAAACAGGATGCAATATGACGTATATCTTTACAAAATAGTAGGTGTCAATTTCAGTTCTTCATGCCATACTTTAGCGAATGTCCATGATCAGGGTACTGAATATCACATGTAAATTACTCGAGGAACAAGTGGTCTCTGAATAGACTCTAAACTCACATGTTCAGGCTGACACCCTACGATGAAATCCCATCATCATGACATGACAATGCATAAAGATGCCATGGTCAAACAAAATCCATGTCTATTCGTGGGGATTGACAGAAGGGAGGAGCCGACTTCTCTCGGCGTCCTCTATTCGACAATGCCTCTCAAGGCTGTCCATTCCCTCTCCAACATACCGTAAGATACCACATCATACCACTTGCGGTCATACCAATACGCTTCGCGACTTCGTCCTTCCTCGTAAAAACCGAGTCGCTGATATAAGTGCATCGCGCGCTCGTTGTATGAGACAGTGCTTATCTCAACGCGGTGAAAGCCCCCCAAACGAAACGCCCAGTCCAAAGCCCAGTTGATGGCCTCGCCCCCGTAGCCTTTGTTCTGGTACCTCGCCGCCAACGAGATACCGATCGATGTTGAGCGGTGATGGTACTGTGTCGGAGCTCTACCACCCCAGCCAACGGACAGGAAACCAATGGGTATTGGGTTCGCGCCAATGGCAGTACCTGGAGGCGTCTGGAGGCATATAATTACTCCCAAGTCCGATTTGGCGAGCTGGTCCATGACCCATTCCGTGTGCGTAAGATTCGCAGGACGGACTACATTTGGGTCTCCCAGGACTATGTTCACTGGGTTGTTGTCCAGCTCCGTGTGTATGAAGTGTTTTGTCTGCTGGTCGTTTTCCACTGCGCGATACGTCAAGCGATCTGAACGAAAGCTTGAGCCAAGAAGGTCAGTTATCATCGGATGAGCCATTTTGACAATGCTGGATAGTTTGGGAGAGAAAGGAATGTTGAGAATATGTAGTTTGTCATCTGATAAACCAAGAATAATGACGATGCCTCAGTCAGTGGATAACGAAGAGATGGCTGCCTTTAGATTTGGGAAGGGTTATGTTTCTGCAGGCCACAGAGGTACTCAAGCTCACGTGAGGCGTCCACATGATTCCGAGGCAACCACCGACCTCACACAAATAGATATCATCCCAAAAAAAAGTTCCTTCAGACCTTCATCCTTCGCTTCTATCTTACCGTAAATTGGTGCGTTATGGTGGGCCTTTTCTTGCCTTGTCTGACCAGTTCTTTGGGAGATTCTGCCGTGCCAGACCGCCTCGTCTCAAACACTCCTGTGGTTGACGGCGACGAGAGTCTCGCCAACTCTGTTCAACTGGACGAATTGACCCCTCACGATACTCGCTCATTGTGTCGATGTGTGCGCGACTCGATTGCAGCTTGTGTTGGGAAAATTAGAAGAACAGCCTTGGGAACCTGCTTGGTAGTCTATGTGACTGGGGCGATGCTCCTCAGCATGGCGGAGATATCACTCTTCACTAACACCATTCACGTCAAACAAAGGGCTCTTGCAAGATGGTGACCAACCTCGGGAATAAAGAGGGCTTTTCGGTGATTTAAATGCTCAGGAAGATTCAGGCGCCACATATCGCCTTGTATAACGATCGGATTGACCTTGCCATTCCACAAGAGCAATGAGACCTGGCCTTGTCGCCGGATGTCTGGCGTCTAGGCCAAGCTCAAGGCTCAAGGAACCTCCATCAAATACCACATGCGCGAAACTGAACAGGCACAGTCCGCCCACTAACTTCAAGTCATCATGACAACCACTTTCATTCCACTCATCATGCAACTATCAACGACATATTCTTAATTGCAGCCGCTGCTGTTGTAAACTCACCGAAACATCCCCGGAACATACCGACGTTTTCTCGCGAGCTCCCTCCCGTCCCCAAGCGCAAAGTCTCGACAATAGCCGACCCAAAGCTCGGGCGAGCAAACCCGATACCACCCACCCATCCATCCAATTCACCAGCCACACACACACCGACCCCAAGAAGTTTTTCTTTTTCCCTTGCGGAATAGTCTGGCTAAACAAGTTACGAGACACTTCCTCGTGCTCGTCCCATCCCCCATCCAGCCGACTCTCGGCCGGACCTCTGAAAGACTGCAGCTCGCTCGCTCGCTCGCTCGCCATCCAGACCCCGCAAAGCGCCTTTTGCCTGTGCTCTCTTGGATTCTCGCGTGCTGAACTGCTGGCGGCCAGTGCTGAATTCTCCGCATTATGTGGGCCACCGTCGCTGCAGCACACGACAGCTGCGAGACACTGCAGACGACTCAATGGGTGAGGGGAAGCATTGAGTGGCAGGCATTGGAAGCTTCATGCAAAGGAAATGAGTCTTATCAAGCGAGTTGATGTCATATACCCATCATTGTTTACCCTCGTAATAGTCATGCACATTGAGTCTCGACCTGTACGAATAGAATAGAATAGAATATCGTCTCATTCTCTTCTCCGTCTTTGATTGAATAGCTGTCTGTCTAATGCTGTTGGACTCTATCATCAATAAAAAGAAACCCGCTCTAGGCACATCAAGGACCCGGGATATATCTCCCAGGAAGGCCCAGGTTTGCTTGTAGACTGTCTAATGACCGGGGGTATAAAAACCAATAAACTCCTCGAAAATGAAAGAAGCCTTTAAGTAAGAAACGAAACAAGACTGAGCTGAGGTGTTCCGGACGCCAACCCAAGAACTCACACATCTCGCCTTCTTCTTCTTTCTCCAAGTCAGCCCCCTTGCCCTCGCGACTCCAAATTTTTGTTGAAAAAAAAAAGTGTTGTAAAACCTCTAAACGCCGTTGCCAATGTAAATGCTGAAATGAAGGCTCGTCCCGCTTGTCCCCTTGCCCCTTTTTTTGGTTCGCGCCATCGTACAAGAATCTCATGTTTTGTCGTCGTCGTGCGTAACGGTGGTTTACACCTCAGGTGTCATAGTGGAGATGGGTTGTTTGTGCAGTATACAAGGGCCGCTTCCGCGGTCGGTGAAGTGTGAAGCGGCCTTGAGGAGATGGTGGTGGTGGTGATCCGTGGCGGTCAAGAAATTAGGCCCGGATCATAGAATCATAGCGCCGCCTAGCTGGCGTTGACGCTCCTTCTCCTCAGCAAAGACCTTGCGGCTCATTTCGAGAACACGCTCAAAGCCTTCGCGGCCCTTAATGGCGTTTTCCTTGAAGCGATGCACCAGGGTGTCCTCGATGCTGTTCTTAATTCGCTGCCAGCCACCGCACAGAGCGGTGATGTTGGCGGTCTGGATGAACTGGGTCTGGTGGTCACCCAGAGGCTTGTAGATAACCTCTTCCTGGACATTGACCAGATTGCTCCAGGTCAAGTTCTGGCTGACCATGGTGACCGTCTTGTTGGCGGGGTCAACGTAGCTGACCTCGTAGACGCGGCTCTCCTCCATGCCGTTACCGAACATGGTCTTGATCCACTCGGGAGCCGACTGCTTGCACGAGATGAGGCGTTCAGTGCGCAGGATACCGGTTTCGGGGCAGACCTCGCGGGAGACAGTGTCGACGGCGATAACGTGCTCTGACTTGTTGTTCCAGGGCCCGTACTTGCGCCAGTTTGCGGTCGACACTTCGTCCCACGAGTAGTCGTAGGTGACGGCGTTGGAGAAGACCTTCATTGTGACGAGAGTATCGATTCGGTTATAGGAGTAGGCGGATGATTGTAGGATCTCGTCGGGGAGAGGAGGAGGAGGATGGGCGAGGTGGTGGTTGGTTGGTGGTTGGTTTTGTAGGAAGAGGGTGAATGGGAGAGAAGGAAGCTCTCCGGGAGTCAGACTTCGCTTTTTTTTTCCGGCGCAAGTTACCGAACTATACGCTGGACTCTGTCAAGAGTCGATGATAAGGACAAAAGACCGTTTTAAAAAGAAAGAAAACCCTCTACTAGCGAACCGACGACGGGCGACACTGACAATGGACGACAGAGAGGAAACAATGGAGGAATAAGAGCGTGTGAGGGCTTTTTCTTTCCTGAGGTACTTCCGGAGGCGGCGCGCGTGCTCAAATTTGCCATGTGAAATAAAGTCGCTATCTCCGGTCCTCCTTCCTGCCTCCCCCCCCTTCACCCTTCGGAGTCCATCGGCTTGGAGGGCCCCAAGCGCCGCCAATCCAGTCTTAGTCATGTGCTAGCTCCATGCGGCATGGCGTAACGAGACGTCGCGAGAAAGCCTCGGAATTTGAAGATTTTGCAACGCCCTGATTGGTCCGGGTTGCAGGATGCCTCAGCAGCCGGAGAGAGGGCCGACCGCCGATCTAGGTTTTCTCGGCACCGCCACAAGGTGGCGAGTGTAGGTCGACGCCAAAGAGGAAAAATCCGGAGAGATCAAGAGTGACAGAGAAAGCTGGGGAAAAGGCGATCATCATCGATTGACCCACGAGTTCATCTTTTACTGCAATTTGCAAGACATGGAGAAGATCGGAACGCCGATTGATTAAGTAAACATTCATTTCCATCGCCGGATCGGGGACTGTCTTGGAATCTTGCAGAAAACGCATCGAGTAACTAGCCACAATGTTCGGCATCGATCTCATCTCGCAGCGAAATGGCCAGATGATGGATTGTCTGAAAGGACCCCCGGCATGATTGGCACTCTATTGCATATTAAGTGGCTACGGGGAACTTAACCGTTGCCACTGAGGCTGCTTCCCTTGATCTGGGTTGGGTAACCAAGGATGTTGGGGGATCGAAATGTTGTGAAGCTTGTCAGACGTGTTGGGAAAGGATGGGGACTTGAATTGGCATCCGTGCAAACAAAGCCGAATGGAATTTAAAGGGACAAAGGTTGGTTGGATCTACAAAGCTTGATCTTATTTGGTGTCTCGGGCTACAGTCCTTTGCCGTAAAGCTAAGATGAGATGTCGTTGTTCCTCCTTGAAGCTTGCTAGCTGGAATGTCAATCAACACTACTCCCTATTGCAACACAACTCCGACAAAGTACACACTACACAAGCAAACATGCTTAAAGCCTAACATAATTTTACAAGGATTGATACATCAAGAGTCTCAGTTACGCAGTCAAACAATAGACATCACACATGTATTTTCCAACATTGGCTACCCTACACAACAAGAGGAGAGTCGTATTTCAGAATCCTTTTGTATCAGCTCTCCCAGCACTACAAAAGCAGTTTTAGTAGTCATCACCACGGCTGATGACCTCCTTCACGGTAGGTCGAATCAGAATGGTCTAGTGAACCGTTAGTACCAGACTTCATCGTCGTGGGGGTAGCTTTCGACTTACATGCTCGAATTGAGCAGTGTACGAGCCCTTCTTGTCACACAAGGGCGGGTACGCTTCGATGACGCCGGCGTTGACCAGGCTGTTAAGCTAGAGGCAATGTTAGAACTGGATATTCAGCCAAAGATAAGGTAGACATACCCCAAGCAGATACTTCTCTTGGCCCAGGCGGTCCAGGTATCGGCGGCAGAACGGCAGGGTGCCAAAATTCTTGTTAATCACGTTGAGTAGCGACTTGGCCGAGCTGAGGCGCAAGTCGACGTGATGCGCGTCTTGGTTCTTCGCATAATGCGACGTCTCCATGTCGTCTCGGACGTAGCCGTTGCCCGTGCTGCCGAATGTTTCAATGGCAAAGACGTCGCCCTCCTCCATCTTGGTTTGGTCATTGCTCTTGACGATAGGCACGGCCTTGGTGCCGTGAATGCTGTAGGGCAGGATGTTGTGGCCCGTCAGGTTGCGGATACTCTTGACGGGGTAGGTGGTGCCGTCAATCTCCACCTCGAAGCTCTCCATGGTTTCCTGGATGACGCCGCCAATCTCGCCGACACGGGCGTCGATGCCCGCCTCGCGAATGCCGGCGTTGGTCGCCTCCTTGACGGCCTTGAGGAGATTGTCGTACTTCTGGTCGAACGACATGGTAAAAGCCGAGTCGACGATGCGTCCGTTAACATGGACACCAAAATCAACCTTCATGACGTCCTCCTGCTGCAGGACCATCTTGTTGCCGGCGTTGGGTGTGTAGTGAGCGGCGCAATGGTTGATACTGAGACCTGTAGGGAAACCCATACCGGCGATCTTGGCATCGCCCTCAGTCAAGCCAGTGTGGCCCGTCAGGGCGCGAACGCTGTCCTCAATGCCCTCGGCAATCTCAGTGAGGGTCTGGCCGGGCTTGATGTTCTGCTGGGCCCAGCCGCGGACCTGGCGATGGACCTCAGCTGCCTCACGATAATCCGCCAGGAACTCGGTGTTGAGGTTATCGAGGTGGCGCTTCTCCTCGTTCGTGGTGCGGTAGTTGTTCTCGTCCTTGTACTCGACCTCCTCGCCCTTGGGGTACGACTTGTTTGGGAAGAGCTGGCTGATCAGGACGCGGGGAGGGTTGGTCTGGCTGGTGGGCTTCTTCTTCTTGGGCTTTCTCTTTCTCTTCTTCTTGGCGGCGCCGGTGGAGGGAGCGGTGCCGTTGGCGTGGGCTGCATCGGCCTCGTCTTCGGAGTCGTCGCCGCCATGGTCGTCGCCGGTGGCGGCAGTTTTTGATTGAGCGGCAGAGCCGGGAGTCTTTGAGGGTTCGGTGACTGCGGGGTGATGAAGTGTCAGTTGATTTTCGCGGGGTTGAAACAGAGGCTTGTGGGTTGCGCCGAGAGACACAGGACGGGGTGCTGAACGTACTGGACAGCTCGTTGAGAGCGTCGGCAGGGACTTGGGCTGCCATCTTGGCCAAGACGGGTGTGCTGATAGAACAGAGCAAGCTTGCGATGGACGAGAAGCTTGAAGTAAAAGAAATCGTTGGTGGGAGGGTTAACGGAGTGGATTCCACAATGTGGGATGTGTAACCCCACCGGGCGATACGGCACGGCATGGACAAAATTGTCGCTGCATCGTCACAGCGAATTCGACGCAGATATTATTTTGTCCATGCCGTTACTGAAAGGATGCATCCACAACAGATTTTTGACATGACGGAAGACATCACGCGAGACGACGATTAGTAATTATGACCAGCACTTTGTGAGGTATACATAGAGAGAGTTATAGAAGGGCCTAAAAGACGGCCAGAATGGCGTGCATTGTGTGGTGATGTTTGGTGAAATGGCAATGGCGGTGACTGAAGGTACATAGATACCTGCGTATGGTAGTATTGTCGCGCTTGGACCGGTGAATAAGGGCAGCGAGGCAGTGAGGGAGGATTGCTCTCGATGACTTTCATCCGAGGTGGTGATATTTGGCAGCATGAAAGAGGGGCGTTGAAATGAGCAACTTGGATTTGAACAGCCCGCATTGGTCGTGCAAGTCATTCAATATTGCGAGGGGCTGAGATGGTTGGTGCAATGCATCCCATTGCACTTGGCCACGATGGATATGCATAGGCCCTTTCGGAGTTGAGATGGAATGGAACCCACTCAAAGACTCGAGAGTACAGCACCTTGGAACGAAATAGATAACGTCTCGTCCGACTACGCATCTACCTGATACGCATTCATATCTCGTCAGCCAGTCTCAGCTGTCACCGCGTTGCGTCGGGCATCTACACCAAGGCACGTAGCGCCCGTCCGCCACATGCCGCTAGCTGCTGACAGTGGATGATGTTTGACCATGGACCACCTCGGTGCCAGTGCCAGGTTGCCAGGGTCCGTCTGAAGAGTTGTTGGAGGCTTGCAGCGCCTTTCAGCACGAGATGCCTCCATGACCACCCAGCTAAGGTAACTAGGTCCTCGCAGTGATCGGTGATTCAACTCTTGGCTGATCCATGCCTGGGTGTCCCACGTCTGATTCCCCGGTTCGGTCATGTCCGTCCGTCGTTGGATGGTACAGTGCATGCTTTTTGTCCCCGTCACACATTAATGACTTTTCCTTCTTCCCTTCAATTCGCCCGTCATGACCTCCCGTAGCCTCGTAGTAGGCCGGTACAACTGATGTGCCCCGGTACCTAGCCTACCTTTCGACAAACATTCCCCTCTCGCACAATATCCCGCCCGCCGAGACTGAGAGGTACCTCGCAATCCGGCCATGCGCCTCCTCAACACAGAGACGCTTCGCCTCGAGTCCTTTGTCGGGCCGGTCCCGCGATACGCCATCTTGTCGCATCGGTGGGGCGATGCTGAATTGCTCTTCCACGACGCCGTTGAAGATGGCTGGCACCACAGCAACTCTTCCCAAGGCGCTGAAAAGGTCAGAAGGGCCTGCGCGCAAGCCGTCAAAGACCGTATTGGTTACATATGGATCGACACGTGCTGCATCGACAAGTCGAGCAGCTCGGAGCTGTCAGAGGCCATCAACTCCATGTTCTTGTGGTACCACGAGGCCGTCGTGTGCTATGCCTATCTCGCCGACGTCGACAAGGACGACAAGTATGCACTTGCCCTAAGCCAGTGGTTCAAGCGCGGATGGACCCTTCAAGAGCTCATCGCCCCGGAGGTGGTGGCCTTTTACGATTCCACCTGGAGGTACATGGGCGACAGGAACTCAATGGCCCGTCTGATATCTGAATTCACCAGCATCCACGAAGCCGTCCTGGCGCGAAAGCAGCCCATCGCCTCGAGCGCTTATGACCTGGTGCAGTGGCAGCGTCATCATCACAGGGACTTTCGGCTCCGCTCGATATTGAGTTCCTACAGTGTAGCCGCCCGTCTATCTTGGGCTGCGGGCCGACAGACGACGAGGGACGAGGACATTGCGTACAGCCTCTTGGGACTGTTCGACGTCAACATGCCTTTACTATACGGAGAAGGCGACAAGGCCTTTCAGCGTCTTCTCCAAGAAATTATACGCCATACCGGCGATCCTTCAGTGCTTGTCTCGTGGGGTGCGGGAGCGCCATTCCGCCAAAGTCCTGCTCATTATGGATACAGCGGCGGTGTGAGATGGCTGGAAGCGCAAGGCACGGCATCCTCAAAGGTCTCCATCTCAAGCCCTCGGACGCTAATGATTGAGGGATTGATATGTCCCTGTGTGGTCTATGCTGCTGGGGACATTATCATCAAGGAAGAATTTGTGATTGCCATTGTCGATTGCATATTCGACGGGAGCCAATCAAGGATAGGCATCGTGCTACGGAAACGAGGAGATGGCAACGTGTTTGAACAGTACCACGACCTCCCCTTTGTTCAGCTGGAGCCTCATCCACAGGGGAAAGTGATTGGCTCCATGATGAGCTTGACCATCGCTCAAGGTTCGTTCAAGAACATCTCAACTGCCACAACACGTTGCGTAACCTCGCTAACCAGCCCTTGGCAGTTTCATTCACAGAAGGTGATGCGCAACTAGGTAGTGTCCAGGTGGCATTGACAGAGACATATCCCGCTGTCCGACGGAACCCAAAGTTGTTCGTCACACCCTTGGTCCAACCGCCGACTTTGCACTACACATTGGGAGCGTCTGAGCTTGTCTCAGACGAACCCTACATCATGGAGGGCGACGTGGGAGTCTTCGTAGTGGAGAACGAACTGTCACGAGGATTCTTTCTAATATGGGGTTATGGGCACCTCGACGAAGACGACGAGGCTGCGCCCAGGAACAAGACGGAAGGCCAAAGACAGCCCAAGCCGTGGTGTCGCGTTCTCCCCTGGAAAGGGGCGACGGCGGGAGCATCACGGACAGAGGTACATCTGCAGGGCGAGCCGGATATATTCGTGCTGGACCGCGATCCCGTCGAACTCTTCTCGGCGCGAGAGACGTTTATCGAGATGATGAACCGGTTCCGCCAGAAGCGCAGCGACGGGCGACTCGTCGACCTGGGCGACGTGGTAGTTAGAGCCACGTTCCGTCCCAACACATTTCTCGGATACACGCAGTACAGCCTGGTGGTAGAGATTGAGCCAGCGCGGGCGATGGACAAGTCACCGCCACCAGCCAAGATGGACGAGAGATGGAAGAGCAAAGAGACGTGGTGGGAACGATTCAGCCCGCCTCACTTGATGATTATGGCCAAGAAGAAGGCGATTTCGTGGTGTTAGTACGAAGCACATAGCTGGGTCAAAGCGGCGGCTGACGGATGGGATGAAATGGAAGCCATTCGCAAGTGCCGTGGCTTGGCTGGAGAAGGTGACAAGGTCGGTTTATCGGCCGCCGGAACGGTAATTAGACGATGGATGTGATAATTATAGCATACGACGCCAGGATACCCCTCATGGGCTTACATTTACGCCCTAGAACGAATAAACACGCTTTATTTTTTGTTCCCTCCCACTCTTCATTTCGCCGCCTCGCATCACCACCTATTAACTTAAGGTGATTAATTGAGTTGCCTGGGGCTGGATTGGATTGAGTTCCAGGGGAAGAATTGCTTGATTACGTAGGTGTCGATTAGCCTGGCGGGCTATGACCTCATTAACGCCTTTCAGGTAGCAAATATTGGGACCACAAGGATACTCACAGAGCTTGGTTGCCAAGCTCAGCTTCCAGTTGAGGCTCAAGATCAAGAAAAGTTAACGTGATGTTGGTGAATAAACCGGACGAAGATGAGACATTTTGCCAAGTTTTCCCCGTCTGTATTTCCTGGTGTGGCCGTCAAGAACAGCCAGCAACTCACAGAGCTCCAAGCCACCGCCTTTGACGCTTGGCCGTCGCCTCATGATTGCGTGGCTTGGCTGCGCAACAACGCAACGCAGCAAGCAAACGTAAATAAAGCGAAACAATGCAATGCAAGCCCTGGCTGGGACTCCGCCGAATTGTCCCCCCTCGTCGCTCGTATCCGGCAAACGTGTTTCTCTCACAGAGCAGTTAGTCAGCTCCTCAGTTGGTCAGTTGGTCGGTCCCTTTCGCTCCCGTCGGGTGAGGTGCAGCTCCTCCTCAGCTTCAGGCTGCAAAATACTGCGTACAGGGGAGCGGGTCGCTGAAGAGCTGGGAGCTCAGCCCCCCAAGCTAGCGGGTTTTTAGCGGGCACCCCGTTGCCACTCCTCCACTTCCAGGTCTCGTTCGGCCCGCCCGTTTGGAACCTGAGCCAGTTGAACCCCAAAAGACAAGCAACCCCAGAACCATGACAAACCGTCCCTCCATGCGTGAACTTGAAACTTGAAATACAGCATTATCGGGCGCTTAATAAACTTGGCTTGCACCTTATCTTTTGCCCTACTTCCATTTCCATCGATTCCTCCGTCCTTGACTTGAATATCACCCATCCCCTCCATTGCTTCAAATCACCCAACCCATCTCCAACCCAAATGGGAAACCCCGAACTCGAGGCTTCGGCCCCGAGACATGACGACTCGCAGACCACCGAAGACGCCCCTCCTCTCCCGGCCAGACCTCCTCCGCCGCCATATGTCCAGAACGCCGTAGACGACGTCAACCACGACCACAACCAGAGCAACACGTCGCTCTCCTCCGCCTCATCCCCCACGGCTTCTAACGCCGGCCACCAAATCCCCCGCAAAGCTGTCCCGAAGGGCCGATCGCCCCCGCCGCACCTCGAGATCAACACCTCGCAGCCCGAAGACTTTGAAGGCGAGCTCGCCACCAACAACGAGATCCCCTCACGGGAAACCCTTCGCAAGATCGAGAACTACGTCGTGCTGGACCGCGATGGAAAGACGCACCCCTTCAAGAGCCTCTACACGGGAAGCAATGTCGCCCGTCGTGTCCTTATCATCTTTGTCCGCCATTTCTTCTGTGGGGTGAGTATTTTCTGAAACGGCTGCGCCTCTATTCGAACGCTTGTGTAACTAACTATTTCAACTTAGAACTGCCAAGAGTTCCTGCGCTCCCTGTCCGAGGCCGTCACTCCCGATTCCCTCCTCCGCCTGCCCGTGAGCACCTTCATCGCCGTCATCGGCTGTGGCGACCCCAAGCTCATCGACATGTACGTCTCGGAGACCAACTGCCCGTTCCCCGTCTACACGGACCCGACGAGATCGCTCTTCCAGGCCCTCGAGATGACCAACACGCTCGCCTTGGGAACGAAGCCTGCTTACATGCGCAAGAGCATGACCCGGAGCATCATGGACAGCGTCGTCCAGGGCATCAAACAGATTCCCACAGGCAACGTGCTTAAGTCCGGGGACCAGCGGCAAGTCGGCGGCGAGTTTCTGTTTGAGCCAAGGGACATCATCACGCCCGTGTCGACGCCTCGCGAGGAGAACATGCAGCGTGTGAGTGCATTCGAGGAGCCGAACGAACCTGCCCCGCCCAAGAACGGCAAGGGTCCTGTGGAGCGACACAGCGGCAACGAGGAGAAGAGGGTGACCTGGTGTCACCGAATGAAGACGACACGAGACCACGCAGAGATCATAGAACTTATGGAAGTGCTCGGCTTGGACCCGACAAAGGTTGCCAGCATCCAACGGCAGGGCTCATCAGGGCCGGCACATTCGTTGAGGAAGGGCCAGGGATCGAGCATGGCCGAACAGATCCGGAAGATAAGCGCCGAGCAGAGTCGATCCCCGACCATCTAAGTCTTGAGTTTGAGTCTTGACGATGATATGAAAATTGTTGATTTATTTTATGGCCACAGCGCTGGAGTAGGGGACCGGTTTATTGTTAAATCTTGATGGCTTTCCGGGCTTTTTACTTGCATATTGCTCGCCACTGTTACTCGTTTCGTTATCTGGGTGTCTGAAGATTGGTATTATATCCATAGATGTTTAGAGGCGATATCCCCCCCAAAATGATCAGCGAGCAAGCGAATTCTGTCAATTATCTTTCTTCGTTCCCCTTTCTATTCGTGCACCCAGCTTCCATCTTCACGGCTCTGAACAACCTCGTCGATCTTGAGGAGATCCTTGAGAATCTCGTCTCCGTTCGGCAAGTCATTCTCCAGTGCCCTCCGATCGCCCTCCTCGATGTCCTTGACAATTCCGGCACGCACATGTCTCTCCCGCAACCTCCTCCGCGCGACCTCGCGATCTACCTCGACGAACCACAACTCATCCAACAACACAGCAGCGTCGCGCCACACATCCTGGTCCAGGGCGAGGTAGTTCCCCTCGAGGACAACGATGCGGTGTTCTGGGAGGACGGCAATGTCGTCGTCTTTCGGGTCCTTGACGGCATGATCGAAAGAGGGCGCGAGGACGGGCTTCTCGGCGGGAGAGATGCGCAGGGCTTGCACGAGGGCGAGGAACTTGGGGGCGTCAAAGGTGAAGGCTGCGCCGCGGCGGGCGTGGGCGACGGCGGGATCGGGCATGGCGGAGAGGGCGGTGCGGGTGAGGTGGAAGCCGTCCATGGGGACGAATGAGGCGGGGAGAGGAGCGGAGGGGGAGAGGGCGTGGGAGAGGGCGTTGAGACGGTTGGTGATGATCTGGGAGAGGGTTGTTTTGCCTTTGAGGGGACGTTAGCTGAGGGAGCGGGACAGGCGAAGGGGGGGGATTGAAGTTTACCTGACCCGGGGATACCGGCGATGCCAATTACTGGAAGATAGGAGTTAGCAAAACCTCTAACTGAGCAGAATTCCGAGAGAGTTTGTGTTAACTCTTCCCCTAAACATGACAGACTTGTCATGACACGGTTCGTGAAGGTAGGGAGTCGGTAGGTAAGCACAACGTACACAATCGTTGGTCTTGCGGCGTCTCTTGGTACCGCTTCCACGCCTTGTCGACAAGTCTCTCAACCTGGTCTTCCATTTTTATATTACACGGAAAAACCAGAAGTATTCTTCACGTAGGTACCTATGTATGTAAAAGAGCCTTGGGAGTTGAGCCTCCGTCATTCCGCCCAGCGATATTTGGAGCCCGTTTTACCCCACGTCCATTCATTGCATCAGGGTCCCCCCTCCTTCTGGTTGGTGGGGGCCGCCGTCATCTTCCCGACCCTGTGCAAAAAGTCAACCTACCATCTGAAATCTATGCGTACTTCTTCAGCCTTTCACCAAACCACCCCCATTCTATCTCTCCCAACAAGAAGATATCCCACAATGGATGACGAAGAAAACGGTCTCTTCAACATCCAAATATCCGACGACGACGACGACTTCGACGAGCGCCAAGCAAAGGAGGCTCGTCGCACCGGCCAGTCTGAAGAAGCCTGGAGAGCCGTCCAGCGGGACTACCGCCCAAAGGTTGAGAATGGCAATGTAAGTCTGCCCCTCGTCGCAATACTTAGACTTTATCGTCGTCTAACTTTCACCAAGATCGAGAAGAACATCACTTTGCCCATTAGCCATGGGGCTTCAAAACCACAACTCCAAGAACTACTCCACGCCGTCGAGGAGATGTACTTCTTCCGCCAGTACGAAAAAGCTGTGCAGTTTGTGAGCCGTACCCTTGATAGCAGCGACGGCCTTGACCCCGAAACCCGACAGCTGTTAGTTGACTATCAAGAGACATGTCAACAGAAATTAAAGGCCCAGCCCTGAGTCCCCAGCTCACTATAGATCAAACAAACAAGACACGGCACAGGAAAAAGCACCCTCTTTGCCGAGTATCTCGCATTCATCTACCTTTAGAAGTTGCTACATTTCCCTCCAGCTTATCACTCAGTTTGCTCAAGGCGGACACGAGACCGAATGTTACTCACAATCCACCCTTCAATCTACAAACCATCCCCCGTGAAGGTCCAATAGACCCATGCGGTGAGAGTAGATCCTACTTAGCACCAGTGAAATGGCCGTGGAATGCAACCGTCTTGTGGCATGTCGGGAAGAGCTCAGTCCTTGGGGGACTGTGCCGGATCCTGGAGTCGATACCGCACGCTGCGCGGCGGGGCGCGTCTTCTCCGACTGAATCGCAGCTGTTGGCGCTGGTGCGACCGAAACCGTCCGTTGAGCAGTCTTGTTTCCGGTAGTCCCTGCAGAATTTGCCCACTTAGACGAAGATAAACCTCCAGTAGGACGGCGCTTGGGCTGAGAAACAGCAGGCCTCTCTGGTTCCCAGTCACTGGCCTCGGTCATGATCACGTCTCCATCATCGACATGAGCCCGTGTTGGCACAGTTCGACCACCACTGGGACCACTCTCGAAGACCGCAAAGATGCTCCGAACCCTCGACTGTGTCACAGCAGAGGTACAGATTGGTAGTCCTTTCATCGCGCTCCAATTGGCTGGGACAACGGCTTTCGTGCGAAGAGATCCGATTTCGGCAGCAGTGTAATGAATTCGACCTATCGGCTCAAGCATGTCTTGGGCGTGTTGAGACGCCGCCTTGTTGACATCCTCATTTCGTTTCTTTGGGCCATCGAAACGAGAGTGCATCTTGATTTTGATCTGGGCCATGTTTCGCAGAACTGCGACAAAGTTCTCTCGGATCTCGTCATCCTCCCCTTCCATGAATCCATGCTGAACCCAGTATTCGATGGCGCCATCCTCGATTCCTTTGACAACGGACTCAATGAGATGGTCTTCAAGGTAGTAATGAGTAATGACCTCGTCGACCAGATTGACAATGTGTTCCGCTGCATTAAGCAGGGAGGGAATCTGCGCGTTCCTAACTTCTTCAAAGCCCTGCATGTCGATGAGTTGCTCCTCATCAGCAACAGTCGAGCTATCCCCGGCAAGCGAAGCCGCAGAAGGAGTGGCCCGTTCTCCTGCAACTGAGGACACATCAGCAATCGAACTTGCAATGGGGGAACCTTCACCGGCGTTGGGTGTGATTTCCTCCTGTGTAATTTCGTCGTCTTGAGTGTCCTCGATCGAAGACTTGTGCAATGTGAAGGCATACTGGCTGAGCCTCTTGGTCTCAGCGAGGGTGGAAAATCTCATGTAGTAAGTGTGTCCGCTGCTGCGGACTTTGAGCTTGCAAAATTCTCCATCCATGACGGGAACCTCGAGTTCCTGCAAAGTGAAGGACTGAGGACCATGCTTCGGGATCGATATTTCGATACGAGCTTCATTCTTGTCCGTGTGCACAATGAGCTTTACTCCCGCCTCAAATTTACTGACTTCATACTTTCCTGGGAGTACCTCGCAGTTTCCGCTGCAAAGAACAACTTCGGGACCAGCAGCTTGCTTGGCGTGCACCTTGAGCTGAAACCGAGTGGTTTGTCCGGCAGCAAAAGTGTGTTGGGTTCCATTGGGCACTTGTACCTGAACGCCGACAGGCTCCGGGGTTTGGGCGAGGCTTCCATATGAAGGGACAGATGATGGTATCGCAGGATTCGACGTGGGGGTTTTTTGCAGTCCCCATTGAGCCTGGATCGGTTGAACAGTCGAGCTCGCCTGCTTCAGATTGTGCACTGTGGACACCTAGCCCGGAGTTGCAGGTCTGAAGTTGCTGGAACGCACAGGTTGGTTGCCTGTATTGCGAGGTCTGACAGCAGGAGCACTGCTTCCATGTTAGTCAACATCTAATGATCCACTCATTAGGCTTACCGATGGAGCGCCTCTTGTTCTAGGTATTGTTTGGCCAACCCTTTAGCCCATGGGCGGGCATCCTCGATGCTCAGACCTTCAGTCTGGCGAGACTCTTCGTCATCGATTTCGACTTAACGGCACGTTAGCAATACTGATCAGGTGATAAAAATGATCGACTTGCTGGTCCATTTATTGTTGAGAGAGTCCTTGTAGGTAGAGCTGTAATGGCTGGTCCCATTCTTCCCACGCGGATCAAATGAAGGGCCTCTCTTCTCGATGTTGCTGAGAGGGAGCTCCTCTTGTCGAACGCGACTAAGGTCGGCCTGTCTGAAGTTAGCAAGACAGATACAGAGCTTCAGAGGAGATGACGAGGCGAGAAGGAAGCCACGGCGGAGGAGAGGGGAGAATGGACAGAGCTAATAGTGAGTCGGCGACCCCGTTAGGTGGTGACAGTTCATAGGCCAAAGGAGGGACAGAAAGACAGGAGGGTACTGAAGCGGGATCAAACAGTGTCGCTGTCGATATGATGCTCTTTTGGTCCCACGCGAGCGTCGAGGTGAAAGGAAGGAAAGGAGACGCGTACCATGCAGGCCGCCGCAACGGTGGAAGGGTTGATGTTGTCACTCATCGTGAACTCTTCATAGAGTCGAGCTCAGGTCGCAAGGGGATAGAATCAACATCTGAGCCAAAGTAGTTCCTCTATCCTGAGATGAAGGTTGCCGGAATGACCCAAGCGGCGATGTTGTGGAGGAAGAGAGAGTGGTCGGGTCCCAGGGAAGACGCGGATTCAATGGGCTATGGCGTGGCACCCGGCCAGCAGCAATAAACAAAAGGCTCCTAGGAAACAACAACAGCCTTAGGTGAGCCTGTAATAATAGAGAGAATTGTTCGAGGCTGGATGCCGGGCTGAGCGGCGAACAGGGGTGAGTTGATGGATGAGTTGACAGGGGGTTGAAGGGAGGATGTTGGGGACGTTCAGGCTGTAGTAGCCAATCATGCGTTTATTTCTGCGACGGAAGGAAGGAAGAGAATAGAAGTTGGGAGAGCTGCTCCTGCTCCGGCCTCTTGGAAACCCTTTTGCCCTCCTTCCCGTCTGGTTGATTCACTCCCAACAGGCACGTGCACCCTGCGCGCCTTGGAACCTTGGAGGCAGTCGACACTTAGGTTATCCAGGTGCGTATCTGATGACGCGATCTAGAAGCCTATCAAATGAAAGGACACATTTCAAAAACTAGGTACCTAGGTAAGTAGGTAATCTATATCTTCATCTGTTTCTACCCATTCGTTGCTGCAAGTTTCCGACCTGTTTGCTCAGAAAGGAGTTCGTTGCCACCACACGTTTGCTACCTTACATAGGTAGAGAATCCTAAGCATTATAATGTTCTTTAAGGTCCGAGAAGTATCGTGATCAATTTATGAATATTCTCTGATGTTATTTCTATACGCTTACTAGGTGTCCGGCGCTGCGAACCTCCCTGGTGACTTCTTCCCTCCGCCCTATCCCATTCTTCGGCCCATTCACTTACCTCCCTCATCCATCCCCGATGCTCCTTCAGCTTTGTTTGCAAAACACACACGTGGGAACGCTGGCATTTCGCATCTTCACCGCAAGAATGCCATCTAAGCAGCGAAATACTTGGCGACAAACCGCTCCAGCGACATCAACTTGGCATCATCCCCCAACTGTCCCTTCGCTTCGGCAGCCTTGGCCTTCAACTGGCCCGCAGTCACCACGTCGTTAGGCTCACCATAATACAAGCCGCCTGAGTGCTGACAGAATCCAAACATTCGCTTGACTGTCTCGAAAGCTCCCACGCCGAAAGTCTCCATGTCCCTCCAGTTCTCCATGGGTACGAATCGCGCCTTCTGCCCAGTAACTAGATGAGAATTAGTCTCATATCCGACGAAGGAAGTGTTCATAGGAGGCCTACCTTTCTCAAAGCTACTGGTAAGCTGGTTTAGTCTTGCACCGACACTGATTCCTTGGACCAGACGACCGTTGTACTTTTCCGGAGCGAGAAACACCCCGTGGACGAGGTCGCCATAGTCATCAATGATGGAGATGAAGGGCACCTCCTCGTTACCTCCCCATCGAGGAACATGCAGGGTAAGAAATCCTGACTCATCAGCCGCAAAGGGGAAACCTCCCAGCATGGGGGCAAATTCTTCGACCAGGTGGTTCTCCATGTACCAGCCGGGGCTGACAATGGTGACACTCTCGAAGGTGCCCTTGTTCTTTGCATACTCTCCGATTTCATGCTTGTCTGCTAAAGCTTAGTATCGCGTTCTAAGCAGATCGGAAGCACATACCCTCGAAAGCCTTGTTTGGCACTGCTCCGTTCGTGATCTTGGAAGCCGACTCCATGCCACTGTACACAAAGTGACGAACTCCGGCTTCGGCAGCAGCGTCAACGAGCGTCTTTCCGAGATCAGTCTCGCTAGGGCCACCAGGTTGGTTTACGGCCTGTCAATTGTGTTAGTCCCTTGCTCGTAACTCATCAGATCTTTAGACTCACAGGATCGTCCGAGTTAGTGTTTACAAACACCCCCCAGCTTCCCCTGAAAGCCTCAACAACTTGTTCCTTGACGAAGCCATCAGCCTTGACAACCTCAACGCCCTCTGAAGAAAGGGCCTTGGCCTTTTCAGATTCGGGGTTCCGGGTTATGCCTCGGAGGTCAAATGTCTTGTCCTTGTTCTGAAGGAGGGATGCAACGACACTACCACCCTGAGAGCCAGTGGAGCCGTACACAGTGATGAGCTTCGTAGAAGACATTGTAGGTGAATGAATAAGGCTTCAGTGAAATAAGAAGACTAGGCGAGTGGTGGTGGTGATGACTGAGTTGGTTTGACTGCTGTTGTATTGTTGCTGATGATATCTTCCTCGCAGGGCCAACCCATCATTATATACTACTCCGCGAAATCAGATCTGGCAACCTATTTCAAAGGCATCAACTCCGCACACCTTCACAATTACCGCTTCGACATGTCCGAGACGCGTCAACAATTCTAATCATCACGAACGAACAAGCCCGCAATGTTGAGCAAAAGCCTTCGACCTCACAACGCTAGTACAACAACTCCGCAAGCGACGATGTTGGAGAAACACATCGGCGTCATACAAGGTTGTTTATTCCCCCGATTCCCCGACCATTATCATTGTGAAGGTACTCAAACAGAATGGACCAATGGGTCAACTTGATGCCGACGGATGATTTTCTCATCATTCTTCGGGCCACGCATCCCGCGGACACCTTGAAGAGGCGCGGCGTGAGTGCCAAGACCGCCAGTCCACCAAGACGCGTGGTTTCAGGCGGCGATTATTAATTCAGCCCTACCCAATTACACCACAACTGAGAAGCATACTGTCGGGTTATTATTCGTATAGAATGGGTCCCATGAGCGGAGGAGCGGACTTTGAGCCTTGACATGGTGAATTGACGATGGAGCTGTCCAAGTCCAACGTCTGCGGTGAAGTTCTTGTGACCTAGCTAGAATCAGAAGGTGTTTAATGTGATGCCGCAGACAAGAAGGTTGCTTCCACATGCGAACTGCATGGTTGTGACAGGATTCTGATGGTCTACTTTACAATTGCCAGTTGCCGCAAGGGAAACCCACGATCCATGGCCTGGAGACGCAGACGAGCGCACGCTATCCTCTGCTAGCCCTCATTAACTGCCTTTGCAGCAGCCGTTTCCAACAAGCAACACAGTTCACCTGGTGTTCAATTACATGGTCTGGTGGTCTAGTGGTATGATTCTCGCTTAGGGCAACACCCAAAGCATAGCTTGCGAGAGGTCCCGGGTTCTATTCCCGGCCAGACCCTTCTTTTTGTGCACTGCGTTGGGTGTAATTTTTTAGTGTGCCATATTTTTACTTTCTTTCCAGTCGATTGTTTTTGGTTTTTTTTGTGGTTGGAAATAAAGCTGCCTCACTTGGTGTGGCGACTGTGGCTGTGTGTGGCGGACGCAGGTGCCCTGAGGCTTAATCTGGTATTCCATTTTACTTCAGCAGCACCCATGTGTATCAAGAGGGAGGGAGGGAGAGGCTTCAATAAGAACGGGTTGACTTGGATAGATAATTGTCAGGCATTTCCGCAAAGAGAAACAAAGGTGATAGATGAACGAATATACTTAATATCCTCCCGCCGCAAAGGTGCGACTGGCAGTACCGTGGATGGTTCAAGCAACATCACCACAAGGGCGAAGGTTCCAAGAATAGATACACCAACCTACAAAGCTGTAATTTGTGTACCAAATTCATACCTGTACGATTTTCTAAATTAGCACAGCGATATTGCTCATTAACGAGCATTGCATTTAATGGGAGCTGTATCAACCAGCCTGTACAATGTTGTAGATGTAGGGTAGGGAAACCTAAATGTGTTTGTGGCCCTGAAATGGAAAACTCGCGGCTTTGTGAAGAATTCTCGGATCCAAGCTATCATTCTACCACAAGCATCTTTCGCACGGGCTTGTTTGCTCAAGGGCGATGATATTGAAGATTGAAGAGATGTTTTGGAGTTGCTACCTAAAGAAATAATATGACAACCCAGGACCTGGTATACGCGTATATCTTACTCCATTGTGAGCCGGCCTCAGGGAATAAATGAAAAGCATGGTACGTATAATATCAGCGTGGAAATGAGAATATAGAACGGAAAATATGTCCCAAGTGTATGCACTTCAGCCGTCTGCCTTGATTGCCTTTAATCCATCATCGCGAGTTATCCGGCAACTCCCATCGCTGAGCAGGTTGTTCAGCCTGCGTAGTATACACAGGCGGAGGGCTTTGCGACTGTCCCGGCAACTCATTCGGCCGTCCCTCTCCCGAAACCTCCACGCGCGGGCTTTGGCCGTCCATCTCAGGGCGCAGGGCCGTGTTGCCGTTGACCTCGTGGCGGCCCGCGACTTGGATGGGTGGGCTGGGCGTCACGGCTGGGAATGGCGAGACTTCTTGGCTGTCGACCTCGTGCTTGAGGCTCTCGCTGTGGAGTTCGTTGGTCTTGGAGACGGGCGATACGGGCGATACGGTGGAGCTGCCGACGGGTTTTCTGGCGACGGGGACGGCGGCCATGGGGGGAGGGGCTGTGGAAACGTTGTTGTTTGCGCCGGTCTCTTCGGATGGGAGGGTGCCGGGGGCGCTGCGACGTCGCCTTCTCCAGAACCACCAGCCAAACGCAGCAGCTAGGATAGCCGCGATGGGAATCGCAACGCCGACGCCAATCTTGACAGAGGAGTTGTCGTCCGAGTCGTCGATGTTGAGGCTTGCAGGAGACCCGTCCGAGTTCACGAACAAGGTTGACGTCGCTTGGACAATTACTATACGGTTCGCAACGAGTTAGCATACTATCAATGGTGACGAGAGCGAGTGCAGGCACAGTACCTGAAGCAAGAGCAAAGGCACCGCCGCCATGAGCAGCAGGAACTTACCCTGCGACTTGGTGGCCCCTGAGCCTCCCTCGGTGGTCTGCGTGACAACAGACCACTCCGTCGTCGTCTCGGAGAGGCCAGAGTCGGCAGTCTTGCTGGGTTCGGCATCGCTGGTGGCGCTGTCTTCCTCGGCAGAGGACGCCGATGATGCTTCTTCAGTAGCTTCCGCTGGGTTGTACCACTCGGTGGCGCCAGGTTGTGTGAAGCCGGCACCCATGCAGTAAGAGCCATAGAGGGACTGCATCGAGGTTAGGTCTCGAGTTACGTCTCCTCGTCCACAGTTTGACGAGGCGCAACGACTCATCCAGTTGTCGGCAACGGAGACAGAAGCAGCCTGGGTGGCACAGTAGCAGGCGTTCTCGTAGGGAAGGTCGCAGCCCATGATCTTGCCCATATCGGTGAGATATGTGGAATACAGGCAGTCTCCGATACAGTCATGTCCGTCCTTGGGAATGTCACTGGAGATGGTGACCGTCTCTGCCCCAAGAGAGGGCCTCAAGAGAAGTAGTAGAGAGGCGAAGAGGGGCAATAGTCGTGCCATTTTGGATAGAGTTGGTCTTCACCTGGGACGTTGAAGGGAGTGACTTGTAAGTGAGTTATCAACACGTTGCTCACTCTACGATAGTGAAACAGAGGAGAGAGAACAACACAAGACAGCGGGGGAGAGGATGATTAAGAGGCCACCTGAAGGCCTTGCCATAAGATTGCCCTCATGCGGCCCAGAGTTCCGCCGCGGCTTTGATGCGCCCTCGGAGCACTTGACGAGACTATCTATTGCCTGAACGAAGGATCCCCCAAGCCAGACTTGGAGTGCAAGCGATGCGCAGGCGGCAGTGGTGCCCAGGATGGATAAGGTTGGGAAGAAGGTTGCCAGGGGTACAGGAGCTCCCATTGGATACATAGTGTGATATAACGGTCTCACGACCCTCCAAGTGCATACTCCTGGCCGGGGAAGAGAAGCTAATCTTGGCCCTCAAACACCGGTATGCTGCAAGTGCACTATATGCAGGTCTAGCCTTGCGGGAAAAAACACCCTCACGTGTCGAGAAAGCAAGGGAAGCCCATGTCTGTCACACTGCACTGGCGAATAGAAGACGGGTGATCTTGACTTGTCAGTTGGAGGGAGTCGGGAAGTGGGCGGGAGCAGAGGGTTAAGCACGTTGGTTGAGGCCATCACATCTTAACGTTGCTGAGGAGACTGATTATCCGTCAACTTTGACGGAGACGTCAGAGAGGTATTCCCGTCCTGCTGTGTCTGGTGCATGTCCTGGAGAGAAGAGGGCTTTCCATTTCCGTGCCCAGACTAAGGCTGAAGTGTGAAACATCCAAGGCATCGAGTCGGCCTGTGCCAGCGGGAGCGAAAATGACGCCCGTTGGGATTGGATGGGCAAACGCCAAGGAGGCGATGTGGAGGAGCTGAAAGAGGGAAGCAGGGAGACGAGGAGGATGGTTGGATGGATACCCGAAGCGAAGTCGACCTAAGAAGCCCTACCCGAAGGGATCAAGTTTGTGCGGCATTGTTGCTTGATGGATTTTCTCTCTCCGTGCCCATGCCGGCAACATGTTTCTTCCGGATGGACATGGAGGGAGGGAACCATTCATGGTTGAATTTATAGCTGTCGGGCTGAAGTAGTGCGGCGGGGACTAAGCGAGAAGTTTAAACATGCGGCTATCAGAAGCAAGGCGAGACGTGGCGGCAAGCGTCCGCAAGGCATTATCTGGGGAGTGATCCGTGATCCACACTCTTCTTGATTCGAGTCGAGACTGGTTGAGAACTTGACGGGCGCGTCGATCATGGCAGCCGGCGGAACCGATGCCGCGATAGTCGTCCATCCATTACCGACCGATGCCAGCTTGTCGTTGCACCACGGCTCGGGAATGAAGGGATCCTGCTTGCATAGCCCGTCACACACTCACTGCAAGGGAATGCCATGGGAAGGGAGCATTGGCGCTTGTTGTGCAGCGAGCGGGAATAAGCAAAGACGCTGCAACGGTCCATGCCAGGGCAGACCACTCGGCCACCACCCAACGACGGAGGGGAAGAGAAGGGAGAATGGGTTTGGTGCCACACGTGCGTTGTATGTCCACGAGTCGCTGGCTGGACCATGTTGGACGAGCACGAGTGACGACAAGTGAGACCTGAGGCTTGTAGATGAGGAAGAAGAAGAGACTGGTAAGGCGAAGTCGATGGAGCAGGACTAAGCGAGGTAGCGTGTCACCGACTCACCATCACAGGCACGGAGTCGACTTCGCAAGATGGGTAAGCAGGAACGGACCGCAACTTGTCTGGTCTGGATGAGGTGGAGATTACTGCGTAGGAAGAGATCCATGATTATGGTAGCAGGCTCGCACAAAACCTGTGGCGAAGTGCAGACGCGAGCATCCGCCTCGATATTGCAGTTGGATGTTGGCAGTGGCGGTCGATATTTTTGGATCATTGCTGACTTATCAATTTTTCTTTATTTCTCCAGTTGGCTGGGATCTGGGGATTGCCTGCGTTGCACCGCCTGCTTCACAACGAGGAGCGGATCGAACAAGGTGCGGCACGGAATGATCCAGACCCGGGCGAGGGCGACTCGTGCCCGAGGCGGCCCAAGATGCCAAGAGCCCGATGACAGGAGGATTGAAGACCAGATTCTTAATCTAGCTGGTGCAAGAGAGAGTCAGAAGTCGGCGACGCTTCATTGGCCGTTTGGCGGGCCATCATCAGCCCTTCTGCACCTGCACCGACCTCCCTGCTCACAAGGCGACCCGTGAAGTGCGGGAGGAGAACGCCTTGCCTGAGAGTTAAAGACTGACGGCTTGTCTGGACCCAGAGACTCAGCAGCTAGAGCAGCTAGACCGCGAGTCTGGCGGGGGTTAGGGGGCTGCGGCTTACATTCGACGGGGGTCATGGCTGGCCGCTTGTGTCGGGCTGATGGCTGAATGATGGCTGACGCTGGCTAGTTTGTTGAAGCTGGGAATGAATTGCGAGACGGACGAGGTGAGAAAGAGGCAGTCATCAATAAGATTGATTAACCCCGAAATGAATTCGCGTCCCTGCTTATCTTTTTTCCCCCTTCCCTCCTCTCCTCTCTTCTTCCTCCTCCCTCCTCGATCTTCACCTTCCTCTCCACCTCCACCACCTCGCCGATATCACAGGGTCCTCCGCCCCTCCTTCTTGCGGCTACTCCCTCCAGCAACGCCGTCAATCCTCCCACTACGGTACGGCACCAGTGCCTCGAGCGAGCCATCTCCCGACCTGTGCCCCAAACCCGAGCGAGTGACCCCCCCGATCGACGTCACACAGACTCTCGCAGACCTCTGCAAGGAATTCGCTCCCGCCTCTCTCTCGACTCCTTCCGCCCACTGGACGCTCGCCCAATCTAGCGGAAACAAGAAGGGGCGCTGATCATCCGGAACCAGCGTTTGAAACACGGTCCCCGTCCCCTTTGGAATTAATCGAGAACTGCGAATAGACGAAGAGTGCGGCTTACTGCTGAGGCACCCCCCTTCATCAGCTCTCCCCACAGACGAGCTGCTGAGCCACTCACCTCCCGGCCAACCAAAGCGTCCTGCCGAGAGCCGCTATCCGCAATCGCTTCTCTGTGACATTTTCATCAGCTTGAAACCGTCAACTCTTTGTCCTACGAGCCGTCTTTTCTTGGTTCCATCTCATCAATCACCACCCCCCTTTTGTTCAACAAGGACGTGTGTGTTCGCTGCGGTTTTCCTCTGCCACCCAAGGCATCCAGTTCTGCATTTTTTTTTTTTTTGCTGCGCTGTTGCTGGCCATTGCATTGGCGCGGCGACGTCGAGAACGTCTGATTCGACCCTGTTGGATCCCCTGGCAACCGTCAAGCGCCATTCTCGCATCTCGAAGCCGGAGCGTCACCTTGGCCGTGCAGCAACAACACCGTTCTTTGGACCACACCGACCAGAACACAATTCTTCCCCCAGCGAAGCGCCTTAGTTGCGCATAAACTATAGCAATCATGTCGTATGAACGTTTAGGCAAGTACCCGACAATCCCTCGTGACCCCGTCACCCCCCGTCCCCTTTCCCGTCTTCTCTTCCTCACATGAAACTCCTCCACCCTTGGCCGCACGCCCCTGGCTGTTTGCTCGAGATTGCCATCTTCCCTCCCAAGCATCCGACTTGAAGTTGAGCAGTTTCAACTCTGTTCGTTTCTTTGCCCTAAACAACCCATTTTGTTCCATTCTCGCAAAAGGCCCTTTGTCGCAGGTTCGACACAGGCTTGCGTGTTCAGGCGCAAAAGGCGACGCGAACATTGTGGCGGAGCCTTTCTTGGTCATCCGCAACCTATTTACTCTGCCCGCAAGTTTTTCGGTTGTCGCTGTCTGCAATGTGTAGACCTCCTCAGATTTCCCTTGAACGCTGAAAAACTCGATCCTAACGTCAATTTCTACCAGACGACGATTACTACAACAATATGGACCGGCGGGGTCAAGGTCAACACCGCACCCCTTCACCGGGGCAACATGGATACAATCTGGACGATAACCCATATGGCCAGCAGCAGTACTCGCAGTCCAATGTCAACATGCCCTCTGCGGACATGCATCGAATGGGCACTCCCAGCGATCACCTGACCCTCAACCCTGCGGTGAGTGCGCGTCCATTCTTGCGCCTTGCGCAGGCTGCACGCCTCAAACCCGCCCGCTTTGAACCTAGAGCTAATGTCAATCTGCGCCAGTATTCCGACGTCAACGTGAACCAGCCGCACGATGGCTACGGTGACTACGCGGTGAATCCCGAGAGACACCACGATGCCTACGGAAACCAACCCTACGAGCCGAACCCGCAAGAAGCTTACGACTACGACTACGATGACGGCCGACCGATGCTGCCACATCAGGGAACTAACCTATCTCACGAGGGCTACCAAGATGCACCGGCCCCGACTCCAACCCCAATGGGAGGAGGACTTTCGCGAGCCAAGACCGTCAGGAAGAAGGTTGAGCTGTACCGAGGCAACCTGGTTCTCGATTGCCCAGTCCCCCCCGCGCTTCTCAGTCAAAATCCCCATGGCGAGCGAGATGAGTTTACGCACATGCGATATTCGGCCGTCACTTGCGACCCCAACCAATTCTACGACCAAAACTTTACCCTGCGACAAAGGCTCTTCAGCAAGCCACGACACACCGAGCTGTTCGTCGTCGTCACCATGTATAACGAGGACGATGTACTCTTTGCCCGAACCATGATGGGTGTTTTCAAGAACGTAGAATACATGTGCAACCGCCCCAACAGCAAGACTTGGGGCAAGGATGCCTGGAAGAAGATTGTTGTCTGCATTGTGAGCGATGGTCGTGCCAAGATTAACCCCCGAACCCGGTCTCTCTTGGCTGGTATGGGAGTGTTCCAGGAAGGTATCGCACAGCAAAAGGTCAACGACGCCGACGTTGAAGCTCACGTCTACGAATACACCACCCAAACACATCTGCAGCTCAAGAATGACGTGGTCTCGCTCGTCCACAGACGCCAACCCGTACAGATTCTTTTCTGTCTCAAAGAGAAGAACGCCAAGAAGATCAACTCGCACAGATGGTTCTTCTCAGCTTTTGGCCGAGTTCTCGACCCCAACATTTGCGTCCTTCTCGATGCCGGTACCCGTCCTGGTGGCAACTCCATCTACCATCTTTGGAAGGCGTTCGACTTGGAACCCATGTGCGCAGGCTCTTGTGGTGAAATCAAGGCCATGTTGGGTACTGGCGGAAGGTTCTTATTGAACCCCCTGGTTGCCGCTCAGAACTTCGAGTACAAGATGAGCAACATTCTCGACAAGCCCCTGGAATCGGCTTTCGGTTTCATTTCCGTGTTGCCTGGTGCCTTTTCTGCGTACCGATACGTTGCTCTGCAAAACGATAAGAACGGGCAAGGGCCTCTGGAAAAGTACTTCTTGGGAGAGACACTGCACGGTGGAGGCGAGGCTGGCCTTTTCGAGTCCAACATGTACTTGGCCGAGGATCGTATTCTCTGCTTCGAGCTTGTCACCAAGCGAAACTGCCACTGGATTCTGCAGTATGTCAAGTCTGCCACTGGTGAGACTGATGTGCCCGACACCATCGAAGAGCTGGTCCTTCAGCGACGTCGTTGGCTGAACGGATCCTTCTTTGCCGCCATCTATGCCATTGCCCATTTCCACGACTTCTTCCGCTCCGATCACACTGCTCTGCGCAAATTCGCCTTCTTTATCGAATTCATCTTCAACACCATCAACATGATTTTCGCCTGGTTTGCTATTGGTAACTTCTTCCTGGTTTTCAAGATTTTGACAACAAGTCTGGGCGACGACTCTCTGCTCGGTAGAACTGGAGAGATTCTGGGTGTCATCTTTACTTGGCTCTACGGTGTCTGCTTAATTACCTGTTTCGTCCTGTCCCTGGGCAACCGACCTGCTGGATCTGGCAAGCTCTATGCATCCATGGTTTGGTTCTGGGGTGGCTTGATGATGTAGGTTCACTTGCTGTGTTTTGTCAATGACTTTTACTAACTGTTGGCAGCTATCTCTTGTTTGCAGCTATTTTCATCTCGGTCAAGGCCATCCTCGCGGACGTGAATGACGAGGACGGCTTCAACATCGATCAACTTTTTAAGAACAAGGTCTTCTACACGCTCATCATTTCCGTCATGTCAACCTATGGACTCTGGATTATTGCGTCACTGATCATGTTCGACCCCTGGCACATGGTTACGTCTTTGGTCCAATACATGCTCCTGACTCCTTCGTTCACCAACGTTCTCAACGTCTATGCCTTCTGCAACACGCACGATGTGTCCTGGGGAACCAAGGGTGACGACAAGGCAGCCCCCATTGGTGTGGCCAAGGTGGAAAATGGAGAGATCAAAGCAGATTTGCCTTCAGAGGAAGGTCTCGATGCGCAGTACCAGCGAGAACTGACCGTTTTCAACCACAAGTTCGTCCCAGAGAAGAAGGATCCCACGCCTGCGCAGCTCGAGGAGAAGAAGATGGATTACTACAAGGGTGTGCGAACTGGTGTCGTTCTGATCTGGATGGTGATGAACTTTGCCCTGGCGGCCATTGTGCTGAGCTCTGCCGGCCTGGAGAAGATTACTCCTGGCGACAAAGACAACGAGGACACGGCGCTGGCTCGTTCCAACATTTACCTGACGGTTGTCTTGTGGAGTGTGGCAGGACTGAGCGCCTTCAAGTTCATAGGTGCCATGTGGTTCTTGATCGTGCGTATGTTCCGCGGTGTCTGATCGCGGACGACGGTTGTCTGCTTGGGTGTGCCCGCCACGAGCCAGACGTGGTTTGTATCCTTTCAGCTATACCCCGTTGATTTTTATTTGGATGTTGCCCTTGGGATTTCAGGGTTCGGAGTACTGTGCTGTCGTGTCAGCGTGTACGTGTATTTGATTGCTGTTTTGTGTTCATGTCCATCAGGTATTAAACTAAACGCACAGCCGCCCGACGATTGGAGATGGCGTTGGGGGTTACCAGAGGAATGAAAGTCAGGTATATACGTATTAGGATGAAGAATATAACGACTCTAGTTTTCATGTCTAACGTCGTGGTCCGCGAGAATTGTGCTTATACATGTACGTGAGTTCAGTTACAGCGTGCTCCCGTCCTTGAGATCTGTCTCCCTTACACTAAAGCTGAACATTTCGTTTGACTCCTTGGAGTTCTTCTCCCGCATCTTCAATGCCGTCTCCACACCTGCGACTGGGACTCTGTACTCGAACCTCTTTCCCTCTGCCGCAGACTGTCCGTCGGGGAGGCGGTACGGGAACGAGAGGTACTCTGGCAGGAGACCCATCTGTCGGAGCACGCTGCCTTGGTCCCAAGCAATGTGTTCGTGATACAGACGGTCCCCGCGGATGTTTACTACCGCCGTCATGGGAATCTCAACGTACTTGTCCGTCGGCGGAACACCAGGGGCGCTGCGTCTTGTTAGCTGGAGGCCAAAGGTGTGAGGGAGGGGGAGACGTACAGCCAGTCGACAGGCTTGTTGTGGGTGAACTTGTAGATGAACTCGTCGATGACGCGGTCTATGCCGACGGTGCGGCTGATGAGCTCGAGTTCCGTGTCGTCGGCGTTTTGGAAGATGAAGTGGTGGGTGTAGAAGTCGGTCAGGCGCTCGCGGCCAATGCCGCCCGTCATGGTGGGGATGTGGTTCACGTAGGGCTCCTGCACCATGGTGGCCATGGTGTGCTCGACGGAGCGATCGACGAACTCGTAGTGCGTGTGCTCATCCCAGATGGCCTCGAGGTCGAAGTAGGGCCCGTCGACGAGCGGCTTGAGGAAGCTCAGGTTGCGCGTGTGCGAGATGGCTTCCGAGGCGTAGTTGAACTCTGGGGTGAAGGGGGTTGCGAACGCGGAGGAGGTGAGGGAGGGGTAGAAGTACTGAGTGAGTTGGGGGGTGCGGGTTGGGAGGTTGGCGGATTTGCCGGCGAGATGGGCGAGGATGGGGATGGAAGAGGAGGGTTGGGGAGAGTCGGTGATGGCGGAGTAGAGGATCACGCCGGCGATTTTGGGGGTTGAGGAGAGGGAAGGGGTGATTTTGGTGTATAGACTTGGGTCGTATACTGAAGAGCGTGTGAGTTGAGTGTGAGATGGGCATCATGAGTGAGGGGACTGACCAACGAGACCAATCTTGTCAGCGCCTGTACACTTTTCAAACTTGCTTAAGGCGGTGACAGCTGTTTTCAAGACATTTGCATCCTCTGATATTGCAGACGATTGTATTTCCACGACGGCGAAGCCCTCCTCGGCCCATTTGACAGAGGGCGCAGGAACGCCGTTCCTGATGCTCGCGATGTCGTCGGCGGATGAGTCAGCTGTGAGGAGAATGACTGCGGGTCCATGGCCGCGACGGGAGAGCGGGGCGAGGAGGGATACGCCGGGTTGGATATGGCTTAATTGGACCTGTGGGAGGTTTGCTGGGGGATCAGAGCTGGGTGCATACATGGTTGGTGGTGGTGGTGGTGATGAGTTGGTTGGGCGAGGGAGTCTGAGGCCGGGGATGGATCATGGAGTTTAGTTAAATGCCCGGGAGAGATTCCAATTGAGACAAGCGCCAGCCCTGTATATCCGGCTGATATCTCTCCTTTTGTTCAACACGGATATTTTGTTTGTATTTTGACGTCTCGATAGAGTGTCGCTATCCTCGTTGATTACAAAGTGCTTGTCTTGGTTGGGTGGCTCACCTCCTCGCCTCCTCACCGGTGCGTTACCCGCCCTCGGATAAAGCACCCCGCTCGTCGGAATTCACATGATAAGGAGATGGACGAGCTACACTGTGTGTTCCACTGGGTAATCACTGCCTTTTTGATTGCCGACGTCGTCGTTCGTCCGCTGAGAAACGAGTCCCCTCGGCTACGAACAGTTTTGCCCGATTGCGCGTGGTCGAGTAGCCGGTTCATGGAAAGGGAATGGACAAGTATTACAAGGGTAGAGATTAATCCAAATAGACATCATGTGTTGGAACCATTTAAGAAGAGATTCCGTTTTGCTGCTGCAATAGCGTTACACCAACAATCATGGCTTCTAACCCCCCTGCTGAGTGTTGCCACACGGGCTTCCTCCACGAGTAAGTCTACGCGGTTCCTAAGAATCTGATATGTGAGACTGACCACTGGCATCAACAGAGGAACGCCCAGAGGAAGAGACATTACGATCAAGAATGGCATCCAGGCCTATCTTGCGGCTGCTCCTGCGTCAAAAGCCCACCAAGGAATCGGCCTTTTGTACGTGCCCGACATTGTCGGCATCTGGCAAAACAGCAAGCTGATGGCTGATGCCTTTGCGGCCGAGGGATACACATGTCTCGTTCTGGACTTGTTTAACGGCGATCCTGCGCCCCTGAACATGGACAACTTTGATGTCATGGGCTGGTTTGCCAAGGGCTCTACCGGCGATAACCCTCATACAAAGGAGTTTGTCGACCCTGTTATTCTGGCGGGCATCAAGTACTTGCGGGAGAGCGGAGTGACGCATATCGGAGCTGTGGGATACTGCTTCGGCGCCAAGGTTTGCGACATCCCCATCCAGAGTGCAATATTGGGGAGACTAATTGGGCGTTACAGTTTGTTATCCGCCACTACAAGGACGGCATCGAGTGCGGCTTCGTCGCCCACCCTTCGTTCGTCGAAGCCGAAGAACTCTCTGCCATTACCGGACCGCTATCGATTGCAGCTGCTGAGACGGATGATATCTTCCCTGCTGAGAAGCGACACGAGTCAGAGAAGATTCTCACCGAGACGAAGCAAGACTTCCAGATCACCTTGTTCTCTGGAGTTGAACATGGGTTCGCGGTGAGGGGTGATCCGAATGTCAAGGTGCAGCGGTTTGCAAAGGAGCAGGCGTTTAGACAGGCGGTTGCTTGGTTTGACAATCATCTTGTGGATAAGAGCCATTAGGACAGTAATATGTAGATAGAGAAGGAGACAGACTAGCAAGTTATTCAAGCAATCAATTCAGAGCTTGTCCTATTTGTGTTTCTGTCTGGGGAGCACAGCGAAACCGTTGCATCCTCTCCCAGCTTGAACCCTCATCAACGACCAGACTACGAAATAGTTCCCGAGTTATCAGCACAATCAAAGACCTTGGTAATAAGTCCATTTGCATAAGCGTCCTTGATGGAAAGAGCCACACCGTACCTAAAGAGACTGTTAGTTGATGGAATGAACTACTCCCACGTTGCAGAATACACTTACGTTCCGCCAATGACCATGAACAGGCCAATCAGCACAATCAACACATGGAACCCATACTTGGCCTTTTCAGCCCCCGTTCCGCTCTTGTATGACTTGAAATCGTACATCCACAACATGGCAGGGAAGACGAGACTGAAAGGTGCGAAGCAGAGGGATCCCGCAAGGCCCAGAAGATAGTTGAGGATGGGGACGGCTTCGGCAACGATGAAGCCGAGAATACCGAGTACGAGGTTCGAGCCGAGCCATGTCGTCCAGTGAACGACTGTGTTCTCCTGGAGGTGGCGAGAGTCACGCAAGATGCGCACAAACATGTACTTGGCGGCCACGTGCTGGTAGATGCCAACACCAATGACCAGACCAGGCAGCGCAATGCCGTAGGAAATCTTCTTGAAAAGAGTGCCTGCACTGCCAAAAGCCGGCGTGGTAAGCCACACTCCGCACCAGCGGTAGATGACGAGCGAGAAGGTCAGGTACATGGCCCCGACCAGAACGCCCGTCACCAGGGCGGCCTTGCGGTAGTCCTGCGGGCGCTTCATCTCGGAGAGGACGGGCAGATACATGGACGATCCGCTCCCGCTGATGAAGATGTTGGCGCTCGCCGTGATGCCAGCCGCGAAGCCCGGCGACGCGACGGCCACCCAGCCGAGATCAAAAGCGCCCGTCTTCGGAGCCGCGGCGGGACGATCTTGCTGCGTGACGGCGACGACGAAGATGAAGACGGCGACGAAAAAGGTCGCGAAGCCGAACCAGGTCAGCCATCCGAGACGGGAAAAGGTGCGGACCGAGGAGAAGCCCGTGATGATGACGGCCGAGACGAAGCTGAAGACGACGGTGCAGGCGCCGTGCTCGGAGAGGGCGTTGAAGGCGGTCGAGCAGGAGACGATGCCGGCGGCGGTGATGAGGACCTGGGCGATGAGGATCTGGAGGCCGACGAGTTCTTTGCCCACTCGGCCCCAGAGGAGGCCGCACATGTCAGCGAGAGCTGGGATGCGTTTAGTGAATGGTCTTGATGAGTGCCGGAGGAGGGGAAGACGTACTGTGGCATTCAGGATGTCGGTTACGGAAATCTCCAAGGATAACGGCAGTGTCTACGCACAATGGTTAACGCTTGTCGTTTGGTATACTCCCGTCTGGGAAGCCAGTTTTCTACGAACAGGTATTCAGGATTTCCCAACCGACGATGGACAAGGCGCCTCCCACAGCACCGAGAGTAGCCAGCGAGCCGGGCACGCTCAGGATGCTCATGGCGAACTGGATCTTGAGGAAGATGATTGTGGCGCGCTGCCAGGTGACGGTGCGGAAGTTGACGCCGTCGGCCGAGTCCTTGAAGACGTCGTGGGTTTCGAACATTTCGCCCTTCATGCTGGGGGCGTTGCTGGCGGTCATGACTTGGGACTCGATGTTGTCCGGAGCCATGGTGTTGCCTCCGGTGGATTCGTCGGGGACACCCATTGCGGTGCAAGGTGATGGGCTTGAAGAAACACGAGATCTGAAGTTGCACGGAGGACTTAAGACTTAGAGTGCTGTAATCACGAATGGAGATCAGGGTTGCATTGGAAGCTGGGGTGTTTGCACAAGATATACTTGGTAGACAACTCGTTATCACTACCTAGGTAGGCTAGATGCTCGTTTGACGGATTCTCAGCTGTTTGACAAGGGATCAAGGGTCCAAGCAAGAGTGCCAATTGACAGATAGCCCATATCCGGCATCGGCCATGGACCTTGTGTGGTCTTTGCCTGCCATTGCCCATGCCTCAATTGGTATGTTATCGTGAGGGGGGGAGGACATGCAGTGTGCAAACCATTGGTGCAATTCCCGCCATCTTTGGATGCATTCGACGGGTATCTTTACCATGAGCAGCTGGCGGAAAGACGAGTCTCCTTATATGGTCTGGTGCTGAAGATGGGGCTGGTTTGACGTGCGGATATCTTCAAGGGTCATGGACGGAGGAGGGAGACATGATAGACCCGCACAGTTTGAGCACCAGCCGTCGGACACCGTCACGGAGGGGCTCGAGATAGCCGGGGCCTTCTGACAGAGATAGCGACGAGATCTAGACCCGATGTGGCATGAATCTTCAAGGTTGGGAGAGTCGTCGTGTGGGGTAAAGGTACGGGGTAGCTTCATCTGTCATGATGCTGCATCCCCGGCGCATGGGTGAGGAAGATAGGCGAGTGGGGACTCTATCAAGTGTATTGATTCAGAGAGGAGACATATTCGCACTCGAGTAAGGCAAAGGAGGGCGACGGCGACAGCTCTCTTCCTCCGCTGCAATCCTCGAGAACAATTGACACAATGCCTCGCCCCAAGGTCCATCCCAGCCAGCGTCAGCGAGCCGCCGAGGCCTGCAACTTCTGCCGCGCCTCCAAGAAGCGATGCAGCGCCACGGTCCCTTGCACGGCCTGCAAGAAGCGCGGCATCGAGGCCTCATGCTACCTCACGCACAAGCCCTGGGGCACGCGACGAACCCGCGAGAACGGCCACGCTCGCGCGCACAACGGTAGCAACCCGGCCTCTGCTCCGTCCGTCATCACCACGACGAGCGCCGACTCCAGCTCCAGTTCCACTCGCCAGCATCCACCGCCGCACGAGTCGGAGCCGGAGCTCCAGCAACAACCGCAACGGCACGCTTCCTTGCCCCCGGAAGCGACCCCGTTGTGGAGTCCGGCGTCGTCGAGAAACGAAGCTGGACATGACTATCGGCCTCTCTCGCCTTCCGAGTCGAGGGTCGACAGTCCGGGCGAGGTCCAGAGCAATGCGACGTCCAGCAGTCGCAAGCTGTCGTTTGGCCATGACCCTCACGCAAGGATGCTGCTGAACTTGCGGGGGAACCGAGGTATGCAAGCCTTTGACTAACTCACACGGCTGTTGAAGCTCATTATCGCAGTCTTCATTGGAGAAGCCGCATCGATATCGTTTCTTCAGTTCCTACGAGACACTGTCGAGGAGCAGATCGGCCCGTCGCAGTTTACGCGCAATGACAAGAGCCAAAACATGCTGGAAACGGCCCCGACGGTGTCGGACACGGCTGCGACGGTTGAACAAGACCCCGAAGCGCTCAGAGCCGAACATGTGTTGGAATACTACAGTATTTATCGCGCAGTTGTCAGTCCCCTCTGTTCTCGCGCAATGGCCGTTGCTCACCATATCGCAGACGGGCGGGTTCTTGGATGTTCTGTCATCGGCGGAGGCAGACACTCTACTCAATGGCTCAAACCCGCAGCTTCACGCAGTGAGCGATGGGAGCCTCACCATGATGGATCTGGTCATCGCTCTCGGTGCGCAATGCAAATCCCCAAGCACTGCGCATGACGTTGGCCAGCATTACTTCCATCGAGCCCAGCGTCGCACCTTTTCCGCCATGCTTGAAGACCCGGACATCGACATGGTCAGGGCATTTATTCTGATGACCTTTTACATGCTGGGACACTGTCGTCGGAATACGGCGTTCCTTTACTTGGGCATTGCTACGAGGGCGGCTGTGGCTCTGGGCTTGCACCGTCGAGACTCGTTCTCGGATCTGAACAATCAGGAGGACAAATTGAGGTGAGTTTATATGACCTTATGATGGACTGAAAACAAGACTTTCTGACGTGGGTCGCATCTCAGATTGCGCGTCTGGATGAGTCTTTGCATTGTCGATATGCTCGTCAGCGCCATCCTCGGACGCCCTCCAGCAACACTATCACTGCGATTCGAAGTCGACCGCGAGCTTGCAGAATCGCCAGGAATCGCCACCGACCCCGACACCATCTGCCTGGTCGCCTCGTACAGAATAAGCTCCATCATCAACACGGCTGCCTACGAACTGTACGGCAAAGAAGCCGTCGCCCATGCTGCTGCCGAGCGCCTCCTGGAAGATATTGACAGATGGAGCCAATCCCTTCCTGGGTGCCTGAAGACGCAGTCTTCTCTCGCAGGCGGCGTGAGGACCCAGGCGGAAACAGTCCGCAATGTCCACATCTCTTGCATGTACTACTTTGCAGTTACGTTGGTCACACGCCCTGTGTTGATATCGACCTTGAGCTCGCGGCCGGGCCTCGAAACGTCGGCGTCGTCACAGATGGCATCGGCGTGTTTGGACGCCGCACTGTATCTCATACAGACGTGTATGGATGCGCACCGGATGGGTTTCCTCCTCGGAAACATGTGCATTATGAAGTAAGTGCTCCAAATGAAGCCTTCCTGCAATTGAAGCTCACCATTTGAACCCTCCAGGGCATTGCTCTTCGCCGCCGGGCTTATCCTGGGCTTCGTCATGGTCGCTGAGCGAAACGCAGACTACGAAGTAGAAAAGACGCTGCGCAGCGGAAAGGAAATCCTCGAGACACTGGCCATCCAGAGCCCGCAAGCTGCGCATTACTCAGAGATTCTGGGACTGCTGCTCAGCGCAATCGAGACGCCGCGAGGGAGGCTGGCATCGCGCGGCGGCAACAAGTACGTCGGACGGCTGTTCACCCTCGACCGGGCCACGGACAACCTGCCGGCTTTGGCGAGTATTTCGGAAAACGCGGGACATGCCGTGGGAAAGGATGCAATGGGCTTGGGCGGCGGTGACGAGAGTGGCGTTTGGGTTGGGTTTCCGCAGCAGACACTGGCTGATATGGAAGGGAATTTTCTTTCGGGCTGGGACGCGTTGGATTTATCGCAGTGGGATAGTTTTCCCTTCTTAGGGCCTCGGAGTTTTTGTGTAGACTGAACTGTACGAATCATGAATCTGCATCTATGTACGTACGTGCACTCTTCGTTCGCTTCGAGATCAAGAGATGATATCTTCACTTGCCCATTTGCCGACTCAACCCGCTGCTATTTCTACTCGACGAAGTTTTACCACGCATACAACTTGGAATACATTGCGTGTGTAAGTGTTGCAAATTAGACGATGCTGTTAAAGTGATAGGAAACCCGCATCTCCGTCATCCGAAGTTCCGCACTCAGCATCCGACTATCTGCGGATAATGCACCTCCATCATCCGCGCTTCCGTCCCCCACCATGCCTATTCTCATAGCCAAATGACGGTCGGACCGTGATCTCATTCGTCAGATGATCGCTACTGAGTCGAGTTGCGCCTTGTAAGACGCGGATAGTGACGGCATGGAGCATCATGACGGCGTTGAGGATGCAGGTAGATAAGTTTGATGAGAGTATCGTGGAGTTGAAAGTTTCTCATCAGCTTCGACAACCACTTTCAGACAAGGCAACAACTCGAGAGGAGACATCCCACCAACAGACCAACTTCTTTCTTTGAGCAAGCATCAGCAGACACCATGGGATCTATCGACCGTTCTTCAGGTTGGCGCCAACTCAGGGTCGGTGTTATTGGCGGCGGCATTGGAGGCATGTCAGTGGCAATCGCTCTTCGCCGTGCCGGCCACATTGTCACCATCTACGAAAAGCACGACTTTGCTGGTGAAGTCGGCGCCTCTGTGTCATGCGCTGCCAACGGCACTCGCTGGCTGCACGAGTGGAAGGTCGACGTCGCAAAGGGCGACCCCGTGGTCCTGAAGAAGCTCATCAACCGCGACTGGAAGACTGGCGAGCCTGTGAGTGTGTACGATCTGGACGACTATGAGGAGCGATGGGGGTATGTGTACAACATGTTCCATCGCCAGTACATGCATTCCATGCTCAAGGATACTGCCATGGGAGAGGGAGAGGGCACTCCGGCGAAGCTCGAGGTCAACTTCAAGGTGAGAGCGTTTTCCCCGTCTTGATTCGAATACACTCAACTAACCCCGCGCCAGTGCAAAGACATCGACCTGGAAAGCGGACTCATCACCTTTGCCAACGGAGCGACAGCCCAGCACGACCTCATCATCGGCGCCGACGGCATCGGGTCGGTGGTCCGCGGCATCCTGGGAATCCACCCGGCCAAGAAGCCGTCCGACTCGAGCTGCCTGCACGCCAACGTGCTGACCGAGGACGCGGTGCGGCTGGGCCTGGTCGACTACTCGCAGGACAGCGCGCTCGAGTACTGGGGCGGCCAGGAGGGCAAGTGGGACAAGATCGTGCTGTCGCCCTGCAACGGCGGCAAGCTGCTGTCGTACTACTGCTTCTTCCCGCGCGCCGTGGGCGACTACACGAGCCAGAGCTGGGGTTCCGAGGATCGACCCGTCGAGGAGCTGCTGGCGCCGTACCCTGGGCTTGATGAGCAGGTTCGCAAGCACCTTGCCATTGGACATGAGATTCAGCCTTGGCGGTTGTGGGTGCAGTAAGTTTTCCCTGGGTTCCTCCCGCTCGAGCTCGTTGCTAATATGGATGGCGCAGTGAGCCTTATCCCTATGTTTCCAAGTCCATGGTTTGTCTGTTGGGAGACGCTGGCCACCCTGTGAGTTCAGACGTGTGACGGGATGAGAGTTGCCGAACTAATAGTGAACTAGATGATGCCTCATCAGAGCCAAGGCGCCTGCATGGCAATCGAGGACGCGGCTGCTCTGGGCATTCTGTTTAACAAGGACCACTTCAACGGAGACATCTCCGAATCACTAGGAGCGTACAACGACGTCCGACTCCCGCGGGCTACGCGAGTGCAGTCTGCTGCGGCCAAGGCTGCCTACAACATTAACGAGAGAATTGGTGAGCAGGCCTTCTAGGACCAGGAAGAGACGGAATGATGTGCTAATCTTGGCTAGGCTTCTCGACGAACAAGAACATGGCGACGTATCAGGTGGAGGATGAGAAGAACAAGTTGACGATTGAGGAGATGAATGCGTAAGTTTTTGGACAAAAGCGAACCAACGATGATGTAGCATGTGCTGACCCGAGTGATAGATATGACATGTATCAGGATGTCAGGGAGAAGTTGGCTGCGCGACGGGGAACTCGATATTCGGAAAAGTTCTTCAAGGGACTGCCCTTTGGACTGGAGTTGCCAAGCGGAGTTGTTGGACAAGTTTAGACTGTTTGAGTACGAATATTGGCGGCTTGTTTGTTAATTAAAATGGCAATTTATTTATTTCTCTTCAATTGCGTTGATGTTGGTCTTTAGACATAGCTACCATGCCAGTGCCAGTATTATACATATGTCTTTGCTTGCAGTGGTGGGGGCATCATTTTTCACTTTTGCATCATCACCACCTCATCAAGACAATGACAAAGACAGACACGTAATCACTCCTCCCAAGCCTCATGATCCGTCTACCGCCTTTGTTCAACTGCCTCATCCGCACCCACCACATTACGTCGCGCAAGAAAGTCCAGCGCGTGCGCCGCGCGGCCAGCCAGCTCAACGTCGACTGGGTGCTCATCCGCTACGGCGGGTCGCCGGGCATCATGTTTGGCGAGAGCCGCGACGAGGCGGCGCTGGTGGAATGGGTCGCCGCAGTGCAGGCTCTGCGGTACAAGGACTTTCGATGCGTCGTCCGCCCGGGACCGGCGCCACAGGGGAGTGGGTTGAAGGCGACGGGGTTTGACGAGACCGAGTCGGTGTCCGAGTTTGCGAAGGAGATGGAAGTGCGAGGGCTGGGCGAGTGGTGGAAACGCGGGATGGGATATGTATGATATGCATAGGCCGTGTACAATGAGAGGAGATTTGCATTTCACATATATGATACAACTGGTAAATACAACAGACGCCGGGTCTACGACTCTCAAGCCGGGACTTGTTGAGTTGCGCAATGAATCCCGCCGCCCATATTTGGAAGCGCATTGAGATGGACCTGGACAATTTCTCGACCGGGGAAGCATTTTCGAAATGTCGCGAGGGCATCTTCGTCGGTGCTTGCGACTCCAAAGCGAGGAATGATGAGTCCGCCGTTGACGACGAGGTAGTTGACGTACGAGGCCACCGTCTCTCCAAATTCTGATCCCGGAATGTCACCCAAGTCAGGCTCATTTACTTCAAAGACTTGTAGTTGACGTCCCACAGCATCCGACTCTCGATCGAGCATGTATTTGGCCTCTTCATAGGCGTCCTGAGTGACCTGTTCAGCACTGCCAGGGGGCTTGCTGAGTATTACTGCTCCAGGTTTGATGAAGCGCACAAATGCATCGATGTGATAGTCTGTCATGTCGTAGCCTTTGACGCCCGGTAGCCAGATGGTCTTTCTGACACCAAAGGCATTATGGAAATGTCGCTCCATTTGTTGCTTGTTCACATCAGGGTTTCGATTCGTGTTCAAGATTGAGCTTTCCGTGGCGAGAAGGGTGCCCTCGCCGTCAACTTCAATCGCACCGCCTTCAGCCTGAAACGGGCACGAATGAAGCGACAGGTCCATTCCCGACAAGATTCTTTCCGCAACAAACTCGTCGCCCTCTCGCGGCAGCTTTGCGCCCCAGTAGTTGAAGTTCAGACCGAGGCCAGCTGAACGACTCGTCGACACATCCTTGACCACGATCGGGCCAGTGTCGCGTACCCAGAGCTGCCTTGCCTCCTCGAGACCGACGACAGACACATTGCGCGAGACGGTAGCCTGGGCGGCTTCCACGTTCTCTGGCCTCGTGTACATGGTCACCGGCTCGAAGCGTGCTATTGCGGTTGCGATGGCCGAAACCTCCTGTCGCGCTGCATTTAAGAAGGCGTGGTCAGGGATCGAGCTAAAGTCTGGCCACACAGTCATGGTCCGCGAATGGGGTGCCCATTCCGGCGGCATGACGTATCGTGCGTTGGGATACGTTTTCTGTGACGCATGGCTTGATGAACTGTACGATTGACTGGGTTTGGCTGGCTGAAAGGAGAGTCTGGTCTCGAAGGGCCGAAGGCTGGCGACTCGTATGCGGATGGTTGCCATTGCGATGCAGAACCAGATGAGAGAAGCTTACAAGAAAACTCCAAACATGATGCGTTGATGAAATGATGATGCAAGAAACGAGCCAAAGCGGTCAATTAAGGCAGAATGCCATCGAGAGGAAGCAAGGGATACGCGTATCAAGTGGCATGACTCCTGTCTTTCTACTTAGTTAAACTACCACTGCCATGCGAGTTTCTCACGAGATATCCTCAAGGGTTGAGGGCGGCTCTATCCTTCACCAGACAGGATGAATATATGGATATCGGCCCAAATAGAGGTTACTGGCCAGGTATTTGATCGGGATGCTCCCCATCGGCTACTTCGTATTACGTTACATGTCAATTCAAGTAGTTATTCTTCAACAGTCTGTCATGGAAATGGAAGGTGCCATGGCACTGGCAAGGAAGGGAGAGGCTCACAATGATATGAAGCATCAACAAGGGCCTCTTTCCTGAGACTCCCATGTGAGCCTTCCCATCTACAGATCTGCGCGAGTATGCCTTGGACGTGCCTTCTTACTTCAAGTGTCATTTATCCTGAAATACTCCCCAAGAAGCATCATCCTCCTTCATTGTACGGACATAGCATCATCAACACGGTCAACTGAACATTCCCCTTACCCCAAAGAGGTCTTCAACATCGCTATCATCGCACAACAATGGCGGAAAACGAGAATGAAGCTGGCCTCTCTCATCCCTTTGTCGTCAACAAAGTCCCAGGCAAAGGCCTTGGCCTCGTCGTAACGAAACCGATCCCAAAGGGCACGCAAATCATGGTCGAGGCTCCATTCCTATGGTTACCCCACAGAGCAGACACCTCCTACTTAAAAGTCCTTTACGAGTCGCTATATGCTCTAAGTGAGGCGGACAGAGCCCAGTTCTACTCATTCCAAAACGTTTACGGCGACCGAGACGAGAGCAATTCAGTTGGCATTGCAAAGACCAACGTCCTTTACGAAGACTACTGGAATAAACCGACCGATGGCGGTGGCATGTACCTTTACATATCTCGAATCAACCATTCCTGTCGCGAAAACACGCAGTTGTCCTTTAAGAAGGATGGCAAAAGCCTGGCGGCAAGGGCCAATCGCGACATCAAAGAGGGCGAAGAAATCACCATCGCTTACCTGCCAGTCCAGGAATCCCGCCAAAAGCGCCGAGAAATGATGCTCGCACGCTTGAGGTTTTGGTGCTGCTGCGACTACTGCAATCTCCCAGAGGAGGAGCAACGCAGGAGCAATCAAGTGCTATGGCGGGTGTCAAAGTCGTTGCTTGCTGCTCGCTGTATGGCCGATGACAGGCCGCTCGAGGCGCTTCATGCCCTGCAACAGGCTGAAAACGGGCTCATCAGTGAAAAGCACGAAACTATGGCTCTCTTGCTCGTCTATTTATCTATCTTTAAGCTTCTTGCATGCCATGGAGATGAAGTGAGAGCAGGTATCTTTGCGCTTCGAGCACTCGACCTCGCCAAAACCTTGTACGGTCCGGGGGGGCTGAAGCGGACCTTTGGAGACAGCGCGCCCTAAATCCTTGTTCCGCCTACTTCTTTGGAAGCATTAGCCAGATGTGGGAAACAAAGATTGGCCCCAGCCGTTTATTACAAGGGCCCGGTACCCCAGAGGAGGATTTGAATTGGCTTTGGAGGATGGAACCCGAGGAGTCCGCCATTGAGTCGTCCAACACGCGGTCCTGAAGAGGTCGGACGGATATAGACTGCTTGTTCTTGACTGGGCTTCAGTTATATCTTTAGTCTCTTAGCAATACAACAGTCGCCAGGATACGGGTATGGCTCGGCAAGATCATGGAACTATGTGTATCGCTACTTTACTCTGTACGCTACTCTGGTGTCAGGATCATGACCCAATGCTAATCATCACGCACTTATTATTAGCCCACCCTCTAGCCCTCCTCTTCTCATAGCCAGCGAAGTTTCTGCCAACTGTGTCATGCTGTCGCTCGCTGGGTTCTCAACGGGTTGACGCCGACGAGGCGCCTTAAACACCTCCCTCTTGCAAAACGTCACCAAATCAGTGGCTTTGGCTTGACTAATGTTCCGTATATTGTCGAAAGCCATCTGACAGGCGCCCCAAGACGTAACGATGTATATCACGGCGTTCCAAAACCCCTGCAGCGGCAGCACCGCAGCGCTCATGTACTCCAAGGCGACGGAGGATTGGTTCTTGTGAACGACAGTGTAGACCCGGTTTGCGCTGGACGGTATCCAGGTGATGAACATGGCTGTAAAGAAGAGCATTGAGCATTTGGTGTAGGACCATTCGGCGCGGCTCATGGCGTGGCGGATCGGGCCTGGGGTCGGCGCTCTCTTGTTGGCGGTGATGCTCACCGAGTAGGCTATTGTTGGCGCGTGGGAGCTTCCGGAGCTGCTTGCCGATACGCGGTGTTGACGTCCTTGCGATATCGGCTTCGTGGTGTAGTTGCCTTGTGCTTTGGCGATGGACTCGGATGTGATAATGATCTCGGTGTTTACGCTGGCGGTCGTCTCCACTTCTGTGCGACTGAATTTCCCGAGTTCCTTGTGGTTTCGGTAGATGTCGGTTCCGGTGCGAATGTAGATGAAGAGGGTTGACAAAATGACGAGCCTAAGACAATCTGGTGAGTCCTATGCGAACAGGTTCGGCGCGACAAGAACTTACCAGATGGGACCGTAGAAGGTCAGAATTCGCCATATTTCCCACGGTTTGGATGTCCAACACCACAAGCCGGCGTCGCCGTACACCCTGTCGCCATCGCCATTCTTGACGAAGAGGTATGTAAAGGCGGGAACGAGAGGGATGCCGTAGCAGCATGCCAAGTAGATGGCCTCGGCTCTTCTCAGGGCCGCAGCGTCATATTTGTGGTAGAACTTGAGATAGACGTTGACCGCCATGGACAAGGTCCAAAGGGCATCTGCGGGCATCAGCCTGCAACCCGTGGTTAGCCAATTCCTCGTTCGTTTGTGCAAGAGCTGCAGGGCGACTCACCACTGGATCAAGAATCCTTGCGCCTGGCATCCTGCTGACGTGGGATCGCCGACATAAGACGTGGCCATTACCGTGGCAATGTTGACTAAGCCATTGCCGATGGATGCGTAGAAGACGAGGCGGTTGATGGGCTTATGGAATGCTTTGGACGAGCAAAACGTGGCGACAATAAAGATGCAGCCGAGGATAGAGAAGACTGAGCCGACGCGCTCCACGATGCTGAGAGCATGGTGGTCTCTGGCCGTCATGGGTGCGGAGGTCGCTGGGAGGAAATATGCATCTAAGAAGCTGAGAGATTGAATTCGCTGGAAAGTGGTTAATTGCCTGGAAATGCGAGCCGTAGAGTTGCGACGATGAGTTTGGTTATATGTTTAACCCTTGAGAGAACTGTGAGAAATGAGATTGTCTCGATCGCAAAGGAGTGTAGAAATTGGATAAAAGAGCGAACAGACGTGATCGATTCGTGCGGCTGAGAGCATCTTCTCATTCTACTATATACAAAAGCTTGACAACTTTACTTCAACGCCAACGTGGTCTAGGCCTTGAGGAGAACAAAGAACATGGTCGGTGTGGGAGGTATCCATCATGTAAGCCTCCGGACTTGAAGGTGAGATCCGTGCAGACGCCCTTGGTCCCAAGAAGATGGTTGGCAGTTGTCAAAGGAGCACGGGGCAAGAAGCTAAGAGAGAGAGAGCTGAATGAGTAGGAGGCTACGATCTCTTGGCCGTGGTGATGAGATTGAGGCCTCGCCCTTCGCATACGTGGGGGCTCTGCGAATGAAGAGGAGGATGACCTGGCGAGCTGAGATGTCTGAGACGGTGAAGCCTAGACACTATTGAATGTTACCCCCTCTGCACGCAATTGTGCATAATGATGGGATTGGGATACGGATTGGCAAAGTTTAAAGGGAGAGGGTGGCTGGCCTCAGTTGTGTCCTCGTGTCACCAGACACATCAGCAATGAGGGCGGAGGTGGTCTGGACAAAGGCTTCGGAGCTGGCAGCAACACCCTCAACATCTATTCAAGTCCAGGAAGCTAACGGACGGCTTGGTCGGCCTCTATTTTGGCTCCCATTCGCGAGACACCACGAGTGCCGTTGTCGAAGGGAGGGTCAATCACACCCTCTCAAACACATGCTCGGGCACCATTGGAGCATCTTTGCAGCGAGGTTGGTTACATCGAGATGCGCAATTTGGGTCAAGGCCGGTGAGAAGCGTTCCGGTGTGTGTAGCATGCGCGGAGCTAATTGGTGAGAGACGTCATCCGCTGGTCATTCGCGGCCAAGTGAGGCTATTTACCCTACAATCGGGACCGGATTGTTGAGCTGACGCCCGTTTCGCACAAGGCGGGAGAGTTTGGGGGAGCGCTTAAGAAATAAATAGAATCGGAGGTGATGATGATGAAGCGGTGAGTTTGACGTACTTGCATGTTGAAAGTGAAGGCATATTGACGGATAAGTAGAACTATAGTCTTCTTCTCAGGTCAAAGCACATCCGTCGACGTTACTCCCTCAACATTCCGCCCTATGGATAATGCCGACCAACGGAAATGGACGCTAGAATCTGCATCTCAATCCGATATGCGCTAAGATAAACGAGGATGAGCGCCGATCTCATCGTGGGTGTAAATGATAGCCTTGCTACAACAGTACGAAAGCTCGCGGCAATACGAAATCCTCAATCGTTACATGTGCTTGTTTTCCCAATTCATTATTCCAACTTCCCACTTCCTTCATCATCTCAGTTCACTTGAGCCATTGATCTCGTCGGCTTCTGAATTTCGCATTTGCCATGTGCCAGGCACCCCCCGTATGCGCAATTATCGCTGTTCCACCCAGCCTCCTCTATTTACTAGACATCTCACGCCATCATATGTTGTTGTTGTGTTCCCTTTCCGCGGCGTATTCTCTACATACAATCCTAGTCGCTTTCCACTAATAGACAAAAACATCATCGTACACATCACGCAAGACGAAAATCGAGTGACAGCTGTAGCCGCCGCCAGTGGATCTGCCATCCAGGTCATCGCCATCGGCCGGGCGGCTCGGATTGTTGTTTTAGACCCCACTGCATCTCGAGCTGGTCGGTGGTACGTGTTGTACAGCTCAATCAGCCGCCACCCTGGGGCCTGTGAGGGTTGCAGGGATGAAGCTTGATATGAGGCATGTTGTGATTTTGCGACGCGAGAAGCGATGGAAATATTGAAGCAACAGAGGCAGCTGAGAGGCCAATTGAGAGCCCAAAGCTGGAACATCAGTCCTCGGCCGATGGAATGAGGAGATAGCCGCATAGTGAGATTGTCTGCTCTGTTCTAGAGCCGCCAATGGCACTCAAGCTGAGACTTGACGTGATGGACTCAGGGCTGTCTTTGCAGCCCAACCCCATACTTTGAGCTGGAGGCATTGAGTGGCGTATCGAGGTCGAGTCAGGGTTCCCGGGCCGCTGCATGATCTGCATCGACGCGTGGGCTAACTCGACGAATTGATGGTGACATGGCCCCTTCATTTCGTCTTCCATGGCCAAATCTCGTCCTATGAAGCGGCTCGTGACGAACCCAAGCCCAGCTTCAAACAAGCAATTCGTCCTCGCGCCCTCGAGATTCAGCACCGAGGTTTTCCGATTCACGCATCAAGTGCCCGAGTCTTGACCACGTATCGTTGCAGTGCATTGCAACAGCGTCAACTCTTTGACATTTTCATCTCCGAATCTTTGCTCCGTTCCCCACACGACGTTATCGTGACCCCATGTCGGCAAAAAGCAACTCTCGCACACACACCAAACGCCATCTACAGTCGCAGCCTCACAGGACAGACAGCCCGACCAATGCTTGCCACGCCTTTCTCGCATATGCACGAGATGCTGTGTTGTCCATCGACCTTTCCCCAGCATCCATGCAGCTGCGAATATGCCACTGCCGGGCGCTACGTACAACGAGAACTGCGGGATATGGGCCGGCGTCCACCGACCGAAGAGGCTTGAGATGAGGATGAAAATGTCTATATAAGAGAGCACATCTTCGGCCTCTGTCTCGGCTTTTCTTTCCTCATCACCAACAACCAACACCTTCAACAATCACTTCCAACCCACTCAACTCTCTCAACTTTCTTCGATCTTTTTCGATCCCCCAACAACAATCAACATGTCTGCTCCCGTCACGTAAGACTCCCTCCCGCAACAGCTCCAACAGCGAGCTTCCCATTCCTGCCTAGCAACCAACTCCCAACCTTCTCCCAAGGCTTCGAGCTTCTCGATGAGAGTCCTCGAGTCCTCAGCCTTCCTCCCCCCTTCCAATTCTTCCATAGATGCCTTCTCGCCGGGTTTCGACTTGACCACCTCACACTAACACCTCCACAGTTCTCTTGAGGCTTTCCAGAACGAGTCTGGCAACCGCCAGTTCGTCGTCCCTCTGCCCACCTCCACTGGCCTCAGCCAGCCCGCCGGTAAGCGACCTACCTCCTCGACACCTTCCCAACCCTCCTCGACGAGGATTCTAACAGTCCATTCTAGGCCAGCTCCTGAAGGGTGCCACCGATGAGGAGGGCCACCAGAAGTCCGCCGCTCTCCTTGTCGGTGTCAAGCTCGACCTCGAGGCCGAGGTCCACCTGACTGCCCGCGTCAAGGGTGACATCGTTGTCGGTCTTTACTAGATTCGCCGAGGATTTCTAGCCTAGGAATCCGGGGATGAACGAAGGGGGTTGGGACTTGGATGGTGGAGTGGTTGGTTTGGAGGTGAACTTTTAGGAACACATTCCTTGATGCTTTGAAGATGATTTGACTTCGGTCGTTTCATCGACAAAAGAGCTTTTTAGCTCGCAATTAAAACCCTTATTTTCAATACTCGGCGCAATTTTATGCTTGTGACTGCCGCCTCTTCAATTACCGTTGAAGAAGCGAATTATTCCACTCCCAGTCGCAGTACCTGACTCTAACTGACTGATACTACTACTCTTCATCGATGGATCAATTTGTGGCATATGGCTACAATTCTCAATGATCTGAAGGAGCATCAAGACCTATCATTTGATGTCACCGTGACTCTGTTTATACTGAATACTCTCCTGAGGGATTCACAAGCTACCAACAGGTTACTCTTCTCACGGCATAACTCAGTGGTTGCTGGGTCCAGGCTCGCAAGGAACTGTAGGTGTAGAGCTCCATGAAACTCTCTCATTGCACTCGAAACACTAAGTAATTTTGATGTATCCTATGAATGACCCAATCATCGCCAATACGTCGGCGCATCGGCTTTTGTGATTTGCCACGCCTTGTCCAACACCTCGACCACCTCGTCTGGCAGCGGTCCCTTTTCGCACGCTTCAACGTTTTGTTCCAACTGCTCATATCTGCTAATCCCAATGATGATACCGTCATCGCCTCCATTGCTTCTCATGTTGAGCTTGCTGTGATGGACGCACCATCGCAGGGCAGTCTCAATCAGCGGGATGCCGTGCTTCTTTGCGACGGGCTCGACGACGGCTAGTGCATCTAGGATCGACTGCTTGAAATAACGATCCTTGTACATCTGACCTAGACTCGTCTTGGTGCTGAAGCGACCCTCGCCTGGCTCTTCCAAGGTGGTGTATTTTCCGGAAAATAGCCCGGCGGCCAGTGGGTTGTAGATGACTAGAGAGATTCCAAACTTGCGGAGGCAAGGCACAAGCTCGGATTCAAGGGCCCGACTTATGGGGTTGTACATGCCCTGATAAATGCTTGGTTTGACGAAACCCCTAGACAGTCACACGCTCAGCAACATATTTCGCTGTAAACGGTTGTCATTTCCGCGAAACTCACCTTCGCTCACAGATTCCAACCATTTCAGCCACTTCCCAAGCGGCGTAATTGCTGAGCCCGAGTTTCTTGAACTTGCCCTCTCGATACAGCTTATCGACTCCCTCGAGCGTTTCCTCGTAGCTCGTGGCACGGTCGGGAGCATGCAAGTACATGATATCGGCGCAGTCCACTCCAAGCTTGCCGAGACTGGCGTCCCAGGACTCGCGGAGTTTCTCGGGCTTGTGATCGCCCGGCGTTGTCGGCATGATCTTGGAGGCGATGGAGAAGCCGCGGTCCTTGAATCCAGCATCGCGCGTGAAGGCTTCTTGTTGGCCTTTGACGTAGACACCGGCAGTATCGAGCTCGGTGTAGCCGTGAGACGATAAGAAGTCGAGACATTTCTTGTATTCGTCGAGAGAAGTGATGCGGGCTCCAAAGGCTGGGTCTGGGCCGATGGTCATGGTTCCGAGAATGAGGCGGTTCTTTGGAGACGACATGATGGGCAGGTGTTGATGTGTATGGACTTGGAAGTGAAGTAGGTAAGATGAGTGCATACGACAAAGGAGGATTGAAATAAAAATGAATATATTCGAAGCAGTTGGTTTTGTATTCGACGAGAGAATAACATGGTGACGCCGATCTTGTCAATTTCGGCCGACTCGGCCGACTCTCCGTGTCCCTCCCCGCCTATGAAGCTGTTCCGACATGTGTGCGGGGTTGTACAATGACTGAACGGACCAGTGATCCTCTCTTGCCACAGGAACTTATACATAATTTAGCTATTGTCCCTTTATGTTGTTTGCTAGAAGAATTGCGACAAATCTCAGCATGCCCAATCTTCTGCATCCTAAATAGTTCGGCTGCAGAAGTGGTATTGGGAGATAGTCATGCTCAGTAGGAAAACGATGCTGTATCAATGTTACTGAGCTTGACAGAAACTCAGTAGTTACGATATTGGCTTGGCTTTGGGAAGAGTTTCTGGCCCGAAACACGAAGAAAGAGCTGATGCTAATGGGAGACCAAACACGATAGACCTGACTATATATATGTCGGTGAAAACATGGCATCGCCAAATATTCGAGCCCAACATCAAACGGGAAAACACTCATCCACCGAAATGGAAAATGGGGTTCCAAAGGTGGGGGATTGATTCGTGGGAGTTGACCGCATTATTCCCGTTCGCTAACAAGTCAGATGACGATGGCACGGCAATGAATGACGGGAATTGAGAACCCATTACTAAGAAATCTTGGTCCTTTTTCTTTCCTCAAGTTCATTTGGGCTTTCTCTTGGAAGCATGTTACTGGGCTCGATTGAAGTCACACTGTCAAGAATGCTCGCAACACATGCCTCGCCGACATGACCAAACGTCCATCAACCGCCGCCTCGGCGGAAAAGAGTGGCTCGGATGCCGTGACAATAACGCCCGGAGACTTGTCGAACGAAACGGACAACCACTCCTCCAAACTCCCCTACCGTGACAATGCGCCCAGCCAGGACCAGGCAACGAGCACCCCCGTTGCAATGAACTCTGGCGAGGAACCTGAAGGCGGTGTGTTAGCATGGCTTCAAGTGGCGGGTTGCTTTTGCTTGTATTGGAACAGTTTGTAAGTGCAGCAGCAACTTGCAACTCTGGGCTCTAGGCGGATCGAAGCTGACAACAGTCGATAGGGGTGTGATAAACACTTTTGGTGTCTTCCAAACGTACTATGAAATCCATCTTTTGAGCGACATGTCACCGTCAGCAATCTCCTGGATTGGTTCAATTCAAATGTTCCTTCTCATGTCTGTCGGCCTCATCATCGGCCCGCTCTACGACGCAGGCCACTACCGCGCCTTGCTCGTCACTGGCACGTTCCTCGTCGTCTTTGGCTTCATGATGACCAGTCTATGTCGAACGTACTGGCAAGTCATGCTCGCGCACGCCGTCTGCGTTGGCCTCGGAACGAGCTTCTTGTCTATCCCGTCCATCGCCATCATCCCGACCTACTTCAAGGCCCGGCGTGCGAGAGCTATGAGCACGGCAACGGTTGGGAGCTGTTTGGGTGGCGCGGTTTATCCGCTCATCTTTCAAGCGTTGCAGCCTCACATCGGGTTTCCTTGGACTGTCCGAATTCTCGGATTCATCTCCCTTGCCATGTGCTGCTTCTCGATTGCAGTTCTGCGCCCGCGACAACAAGGCGGGAGGCGGTTCTCGGGAGTTCGATCATTAATCGACCGAACGGCATTCGAGAGCGCCTCATATACAACGTACGCCATTGGCATCTTTTTCAGCAATGTGGCTTGGTTTGTGCCAGTCTTCTATTTGCAGACGTTCGCCCTTACGCATGGCATGGAAGGACAAACTGTAGCTCTGTATCTTGTTGCCATTCTCAACGCCGCGTCGATTCCCGGACGAGTCATCTTGGCCATGTTTTCCGACATGTTCGGTCCCGTCAACACTTTCGTCTTCATCACCGGGTCTACAGCCATTGTTACCTTCTCCTGGGCCGCGGTACACACCGGCGGGGGAAACATTGTATTCTCCGTATTTTATGGATTCTTCTCTGGGAGTCTGGTAGCAGTGGCTCCAGTTGTGCTCACATCATTCACCAAGGACTTGAGCCTCTTGGGGACGCGACTTGGAATGGTCGCATTTTTGAAAGGATTTGGTTCCTTGATCGGCTCCCCGATCGCTGGAGCGATATTGGGAGACTCAGGTCATTACCTGGGTGTGCAACTGTTCTCGGGGCTCTGTTTCACACTCACGTTGATCTTCATGATCGGTCTGCGGTTAATTCTGAATAGGACTGACTGGAGAGCTGTTCTTTGAGTTATCAACTCCATATTGAGAGGAGCATTCGAGGAGGCTTGACGGGGTACTTCGTGACCAGCGCCATCTTGAGCCGCGGATGAGTTCCTCCATGATATTATCACTCGGGGTGGAAAAGAGGTGTAATAATACGCAGGGCTCAATTGGTTTTGCAGTTATGCTGAAGGATTGGACATAAAAAATAGATGAAGCCGTGACTTTGGCATAAGTTAGAAGGTGACGTCACAATAGATGGTTGTCCGTTTCTTCAGATGCCAGTTTGCCAAGGATTGATCAGTCTCAAAAGAGGAAGCGACCAATAACTTCTGCTCAGCCCTGCCAACACTGCCTTCTTTCTCCACATATTAATAAATACAGTGTCAGCTGACTTGAGGTGATCAAGTGATGTTGTTTCATGGAATGCCTGATTGATGTCACCGTATAGACTAGGTAGTTTCTACTCAGCGCCAACGACATCGGATACCTCGCCAAAACTCGTCAACGACTCAACACAAGATCAACTTTGGGCCGATAGACTCAAAGTCAGTACCAACACACCTGCTACTACAGCCCACCATGGATGCCGAGCACCCACCATCATACGATACCCTTGGTAGCGCTTCAGCCGGCTCTCAGCATCCGCCGGATTACCAACATGAACCTGCTACCCCAAGCCAGAACAATAGCCAAGTTGCAACCAAACCCGAAGAATGCCCAACATTGGTCCTGGACGGGTGTCTCATTTTCTCTCGACTAAACCAAGGTCGACTTCTCTATGAAGTTAGCAACCCACCATGCGAGGCCTCAACTTCCATCTACGGAGTCGAAAAGATCCGATACAGGATTCAAGAAGCAGCTGGGGAGCGCGAGGCCAAGATACGGTCACGCCGAGATCACATCTACGACTTCAAGTCCAACTATTTCAGCCTGGGGATGCGAGGCGTTAGCATCATTGGAAAAGGGAGCTCCAAGCGTGTTTTCCCAAAGGTTTACATGTCCAGGGGATTGAGCTCCTCTTCATTCAACATTGCCGGACATTTCAAGACAGAGCAAAGCATCAAGAACCGCGTGCAGCACGGAAGCGAAATATCCTGGAAGAGCAAGGATGGCACTTTAGTGGCGGTTGAAACTAAAGTGGAATATGACAAGGAAGGAAGGGTTCTCGAACCACCGCGACTAGAGATCAAAACAATGCTCGAAGAGAAAGAACTAGATCTCTTGGTGACGTGTTGGTGCGCGCGAGTGTGGAAACATGCGAAAGATGAACTGTACGAACCTATGAGCTGGAAAGAGAGTGAGTGATTCCGAGCACCATGGCCATCTAATATTCTGCTAACTCCGAGTCATAGTCAAAGGATGCATCGAGAATCATCCAAGTCGAGGAAGGGTTTATGGCGGATTGTCTTGAGGAAATTCGGCTCAGAACTCAGCAATTGGTTACACGATTATGTACAAGTGTTGAGTAGCCATTGCTGGTTAATATCTTTGGTGTCTCTTTAGCTGTGGGGGAAGTAGTGAGATACAGCGTATTACTTCAGGTGCGTGGATATGAAGGAGGGCATTGTTACTACCTATGATGGAATGTTCCACGACTGCTGGAACACGCATCATAAATCTACTTCTTTCACATCCCATTCCAAAGCCCCCGAGAGGCTCCGATGTGATGAATGATGGTTGATAAAGCCAATGCCATACGTAAGCTGATCTAACGGTGCCAGCTCGTGATGATGGGAAAGGATTCAAGGATGCCTGAGGCCAGGAATAGGAATTGGGGCCACCAGCGTCCAGCGTAGGACTGGAAGCACAGCCCCAATTGAGGCCACCAACGTCGATTGGGGCCACCAGCCGCATGTAAGACTCGTCCGATCCACATCGATTCACCCACCTACATAGATGAGGATGGAATAGACCCGAGATACATTATTTTGACTCTTGGACCTTTCAGTTTCACTCCGATGAGATCGATCTTGAATCAAGCTCCTGCACTTCACTCGGTCCCCCACGATCCACTGCCGCTTATCAGTCGCAATCATGCGTTCAAGCTCACTCTTGTACTGCATTGCTCCTCGGATATGGCTTGCTTGGGGCAGCGCCGACCACTCAAAATCAGAGAGTTGGCTTGAAGTACTTGAGTATTCACCCTATCACCCCCAGGAGTTGAAGCAATACTATGTGTTTCTGACATGCGGACCTAGCAACGGAGAGTCGACAGTTCAATCCATCAACAGCACGTCAAATCACGCAAGTGAATACATCCAAGCTGTTCTCCCTCGCAACGTCCACGATGCTCTTGAAGATACCTTATACTTTGAGTCCCTTCAAATAACCATTCCTGCATCTGATGAGCTCACCAGCCACAACGAAGAAGGCAGCTCCGATGCAAACTCAAGTAAGCCTGGGAGCGAGACCTACATGGGAGATAAAACCCAACTGACGTCTGACTGAAGTCCCAGTGAAGACTGAGGAGAAGAGAGGGGCGCTCTTTCTGTCTCTCCCCAAATCAACTCAACCATACCAGGATGATGATAGCGCTCTCAATGACCCCACGAACGCCAACCAAAACTTGCCCTGGCCTAGCTCCATCTCTTCATCTTGCGATGACTTCCCATCGAGTAACCGCCTTCCCGTGCCAAGCCATGCGGTAGATAGCGACTTGAACAACACCCAACACCCGTCGGAAGCAGATCTCAGGTCAAGAAAAGCGGAACATGCTAGAAATCACAACCGTTCCAATAAGAATCAGTCACGTCAGTGGATAAACATGTCGGATCATATTTGGGGATTAGGAGTCATCTGCGCAGGGCTAATGACTCTTTCCCCAGCTCGCCAGCGCCTGCGCAGTCGTGGTGGAAAGGCCATCCGAGTATGGGAGTGTGTACGCCTGCCTCTCCCCGTTCAGAAACACTTCGGCGAGTAATACTTACACATTCTCAAGGACTACTGTAGCGACGCAAATATGGGCGTGTGGGTAGACACATGCCTGCACTGTTGGATGCGCGATGCCATGTCTACCGTGCTCCAGATCCAAGCGGCTGCGTCCAGAGATATACAAATGCAGGTACGTAATATCAATGCCGAGCCGGATGAAGCATCGAATGACATTTTTAGGAGAAATGGCGGGATGATTTTCTTGAGGATTGTAGCAACAACTATGAGACGATGGAGACCCTGGAACAATCGAGCCCTCGCCTCACCCAATCGTCACCGTTTTTGCATTTTGACCCAGAGACGGGCTCGTTCAGTCCCGTTCTGGAAGAATCAAACTATGAAACCGAGTTCCACGAGTCTCAATGGTTCCAACCAGACGAGTTCATGCACCTTCGTGGAGGATTGAGAAGCTCGGCTTGCAGTGTGGACATGGACTCAACGTCTCGCACTCCTTCAATCCAAGGAGAGGACGCTACATCAACCCGACAACCTATTCATAAGGTGCAAAAAATGGACTTAAATATGGCCTCAGAGATGGCGCCCTACGCAACAGGGGGCATCGAGTTCTTTCCCGAAAGTCGTACCAGCACATTTCCAGAAGAGCGGTGGTCGCACCTCGTAATAGACCAGGACGAGAACGCTGGGCTCGTCCCCTCAGAAACCCCATTGCTCGGTACCGGCCCTAGGATATCAGAGGAGCCCAATGCTGAAATAACCGAGTCTTCTTTGGACTCGGCGATGGTAATGGTTGATGATTCTGATACTGAAATGTCATATTCCGAAGAAACCCAAAGCGCCCTTGTTTCAACGCCGTCTCAGCTGGCTGACACAAGCAGTCAGACGTCTGATTCCGATATCGAAATGTCTGAGATGGTCTGCGAGATGACTTTATCTACGTCGGAGACAGACCGTTCGGCTGAATATCAGGGGACACATCTCTCAAACACCCAGGACCTATTCCAGCTCTCACCTAAGCTCCCTGGCCACGGGGAACAGGATCCAAAACAGGCACACCATGTTTTCAATTCCATCTGTCTCTCAAACGATCAAACGCTCCCTAGAGATCGACACTCAGCGAATCCCCAATGCTTTCCATGCCCGCAGTGCCCTCTTACATTTCGGCGCGCTTGCGACTTCACGTAAGTCTATCCATCCCCTCGTTTTCTTTAACCCGCTCAGATTAGCGAACAGAAAACACTTTCGGAAACACACCAAGCCTGTGGAATGCCCGATTGCCAACTGTCAGATGAAATTCTCAACGACGCGTGACTTGGAACGCCATCAACATTCGAGGCATCCGAGCGAGTATGGTCGCACGAAAATCCCATGTGATGGCCCGGGATGCGGAAAGGTCTTCTCGAGGAAGGATCATATGCTACGACACAAAAAGAAGGCTCATTCTAGTTAATGCGCGCTCCGCTGGGGGTACACGAGAACTAAAGTGACAAGCCAAAAGTCTGGCACCCTCACTCCTAACCTCACCCCTAAACGCACCCCTAACCTCACACTTCATGCTGTATGTAGGGTAGTGCCAGACTTTTGAACTGTTATTGTAGGTATATAGAGTGTCTTAGTTGAGCTTATCAGTCATTCAGTTGTATTTCGAATCACTAGCATTATGTCTTTCACAGGACTGTTGCAACATGTTCCCACACCACGTAATCAGAATCACAGGATTCCTGTAAGTTCTCGGGCAGCAAGCATGCTGATATAGGACTCTACAAGCCTCCGTTAGTGTGCATGCTGGGAAATACTCACGATAGACCGAACTCACCAGCAGCTTTCCAGCGACTGCCCATCGCCCCGAGTCCAGCTTTGACCGTCTCGAATGCATCCAAGTCATCTTGGTACCCCGTCTCGCTGTACCTTCGAGCGTACACAATGCCCGACCGATACATGGCCTCCAAGCAAAAGGGTGATATTTCTTCAATACCACAGCGGCCTGTTCCACTAACACTACGTGCGAGCCGTAGCATGTAAGCTGCGATGTCGGATTCGATTTCACGCAACCGAGAGCGCTCTATAACATCTGGATATTTACCCTTTGGGTATCGTTCTTCGTCGTGGAGGAGGAGACGCGCGCTACAGAGCGTCAGTTATCGTCTAGCCAGGTCGTTCCAACTCTCACCTGAAGCAAATTGTAGTCGGACTGCAGACCCCGATACCGCGGTCTCGGCCTTCTTGAAGTGACACATTTGTCAAGGCAATAAGGGCACTCTCCAGCACCTTCACTTCATCCTCCCTAAACCCTTCAATACCAGGATCATCGTTGATGTTTCGGAAGACTCGTCCCAAGAGGCTTGCAGCCTGGGCAGTTAGGCAATAGCGGCCCATTGTTTCTGTCGGAGGAGAGGACAAGAAGTGCACATTACGTCCGGAGTGTCCCTAATTTCGAGTGAGTGTGAGAAAAATCATGAGGTATTGCTTGGACGAGCTTACACCCCGTTCCCAAACGCCATCATCCATAGGGAGGATGCTATAGCTGCTTGGGTCTCGAAATAAGCAGGCCCGTTCTGCACATCCTAGGTTCATGAAGCTGCAAGATGCTTGAGAATCAGTCACAACTTCGACGGAACTTTTCTTACCGCTGGTTAGTTAATAAAAGAGGCTTACCGATCTAGAACGACAACTGCCCACCAGCTTCTTCTTCTCTCCTCGCCTTCAGTCGAGCTTTGACCCTCTTCCAAGTGCGTAGTCTCAACTGTGTTATTGACGCCCAGCGCACTACCGTATCGGACACAGTTCCCAATTGTCGAATGCGCCGCAGGATAAATGGCGTGGCCGAGCTCGTAAATGGCCACGAGAATAGTGGCTTGGAAGACCTTGAACTCCAAAACACCAAACCTCTCAGCTCGAAACAGGGCATCCTTGATGGAGAAGTATTGAGGCGTTCGTGCGTCTCCGCCACACGGCGAATTGGCCACCAGCTTCATGGCTGCAACAAGGAGCGTGTTTTCAGGCTTCGCCGGCAGCAGGGGGTTGAGGGTTCTCTCCATAAAGAGCTTCTTTGATAGGAACGGTATCCATGGGTGGGTGAAAGTAAAGTAGGTTGCTATAAATTCCTTGTCTGCGAAAACGTTGCCAACAAACGACAGGAGGTCGGGGTCTAGAGTGAAGCCCAGGTCTGGAAGCTTGTTCACTGAGCGCTGGAAGAGAACAGAGTCAAGGAAGAAGACGGCAGGAAATGGCTTCCCGGAATGCTGGGGGGCATCTACGTGTGAATGTGATTGCGCATCAGGGATGCCAGAGGTGTGGGACGCACTCCCCGCAGAGCTACTCCTGGCATCATAGTGACAAGCTCGGCGGTGGCTTCAGACCGGGATCGTTATGATTAGCGCACTATCTTGCATCTACTCGGGCAGTCATCAACATACCGTACACACAAAGAGCATTGTGGCCGTCGTCGATCACATTTCTTCTTCGAGCGCTGGCATGGGAGACATGAGGGTCGCAATCGCAGCTGTGACGGCTCCGCCCGTTCGCTCTCGCTCTCCGTATTCATCCTTTTAGAGCTTTAAAATTCCCGCGAAACCGCCATGTGCGCTCTGCTGTGAGAGCATGGACGGGATGGGAAATCGCCGTGGTTGAGTTGAGCGTCACTGACCGTTTTTCCCTCGACTAACTCGCCTTAGCTGCGCTTCGCTGACTCAGCTTGAAGAGTGACGAATCATAATCGAGCGGTAATCATACTCAGGTCTGAGGGATAGTTATTCTAGTGCTTAAGCTGGGATATAGAGCGAAGCAAGTACAGAGGGTGGTTTCGGTTGATGGATACGGATCTCGAAATAAGGGGAAAACATCAACTTGATGCCAACTTCGATGCCAGCTTTTGCCCAAGCTGGCGACGCCAGAGTTCACAACAAGCGAAGAGGTCAATGAGTATAAGAATAGGAAGCCTAAAGTAATTTTTTCTAGATGAGAGTCTAAGATACTTGAAGTGTAAGAGACAAAGAAAGGAAGATCTAGATTCAAAGGATATGTACCCAGAAACTGATGGCGACAACATGAAGGTTGCTCAGGGAGCGAAAGACGCTCACATCGATCCCGCCACTGTCTCGATAAGACACGCAACTCCTAATTGTAGTTGCCGTACTTTCCAAAGGCAGGGCCCTTGCCCGCGGAGAAGGGCGCAGTAGGCAACTTGCCGTCCAAAAACTCCCCGACAAGCTTGCTAAAGTAGCCTGCATACTGGAACAAGTGCCCGTGGCCACTGCTGGGGAACATGACGAAATTGGCACGAGGCAGCTGTCTGGCGAGAATGTACGAGTTCTGCGTTGGAACGATCAGGTCGTTGTCGCCGTTGGTGACGAGCGCATCCTTCTGGATGGTCTGGAGAAGCGCGTAAGGAAGCGGGTCAGCGTCCCAGGTCAGGTACGCCTGAGTGAGCTTGATGAGATCATCTCCAGTGGTGAACTGGGCAATTTCAGGCTCGCCATTCTTTCCTGCGACGCCGGCGCGCGAGTTGGTGCTGCGGTTGAACCAGGCAGCGCCTTCGTCCCCAGTAGTCCACGAGGGGAAGAAGGCTTCAATGGTGGGCACTCCTGGAATCGGGTTGAACACAGTGGATTGGACCTCGTTCATGGGGCGTTCCAGACCCGGACCGAGACTAGGGCCAGTGCCTGCGAGTACCAGTTTGCGGATGAGGTCAGGGGCGTCGAGAGTGAGCTGCTGGGCGATGTAGCCGCCCATGGAGAAGCCGAGCACATCGACTTGCTTGGCGTGCAGGGTCGGCAAGAGGACGTGTAGGAAAGCGAGCAAGTTGATGGCGAAGGCCCTGATGCTAGGCGCAATGTGGCCGCCGCTGTGGCCGAGGCCGGCGTAGTCGTAGGTGATGAGCTGACGACCAGTGGCGGTTAGGTTGTTGATGACTTGAGGATCCCACGTGTCAATCGTCGATCGGACATGGTTGAGCATCAGAAGAGGAGGGGAGTCGGAGCTGGCATTCCCGATGACTCGGTAGGCATACTTGGTGCCTTCAGCCACAAGGTAAAGTGTCTTTGCAGTCTCTTGAGTCGACATTTCGGAGTGATGAATCTGATAATGATCTTTTGTAGTATTGTGCCTTTACGCTGCGGTAAAGAGAGAGAAAACATCCTTTACTCGAATTGCAAATGCCTTCTTTATAGTAATTAATTCACCCCGAGCATTGGCTTGAGTCTTCAACGCTTCGTGGACTTGGGCTTCTACACGATAATTCCATTTTGTTGATCAAATGCTAGATGCTTACTGTTCGCACTTAGTAAGGTGTCGGGCGCCAATAGGTGCGCACCCGGGTGCGCACGTAAGTGTCACGTGTTGCGCACCCGGTGCGTCTGTAAGGAAGTTATGTAAGCCCAACATCCTTGTATGCCAGCCGGCCGCAAGTTTTGCCCGAATTATTTCTAATCTCGAGATGACGAACTACTATGCAGATTCTTTAATTGGAATATAAGCAATGTGTACATCAACAATAATCTAAGCAGTAACTACGATGCAGTCTTCAGCCTGGTTATCGTTCGAGTATAGAGCTTGTTGGTCGATCATGTCCTGCTCAACGCTCTTCCAAATCTCCTTCATGCCTCTTCGCCTGTTCGCCAGAGGGTTGCCGCCCATCTCCTGGGCGACTTGCCTCTCCACACGTTCATCTTCTGCCTTGGTCCAGTCCAAGTACGCCATCATCTCCTCCTTAGTCCACTCCCGGCCAGGTCTCGTTGATGTGCATCGCTCACCCATCTGCTTATAATCCAAACACCAGCTGTAACTTGTCTTATTATAGCGTTGGGGGAGGCCCATTGCCTTTCGATATTGCTGGTTAGTCTTCAAGCTACCTCGAGGCAGCTTGTTATACCATGCCGTCCGTGCTGCAACATATCGATGATATATAGCACAAGGGTCATCATAGCGTATGTCTGGTTCAGGCGATGGCACCGATGGCGGCACATCTGATGATGGGGGTATATCTGCCGATGAGGATGGCAGTGTTATTACATCTGGCGGAGACGGTATCATCTCTTGATCAGGTAGTGCCGCTAGCGGCGCTACCTCCTGCTGCGGCAAAATTGAGGATAAGGATGGATCGGGGACTGGCAGTGGAGCTGAAATTGGTGTAGTCGCTGACGGCAGCGTATTTGGAGGTGCTGTAGAGGTTGAGGAAGATATAAGATGCGCATATCGCAATGGGCATGCCTTTGAGCTCATCGTGTGGCCTTGTGTATGACATCTTGAGCATGTGGGGTTAGCTCTCGTCTGTATCTGTGATGCTTGCTCGACGATCTCAAATGCACATGGCTCGCGCTGAGTGCCAGTCTTCGGCAATGTTGACCTAGCTGCCACCTGATCGAATTGACGGCGGGGCTCTATGAGCAATTGAGGGTTTCCTTCTCGTTGAAGATGCCAATGCGTATGGAAGTGGTGTAGCTGAAGCGGCTGCTCTTGTCGTAGAAGAGGCTCGATTGTGTGAGCGCAAGGGAGCCCAAGCGTTGCTGAGAAGACTCCTGTGCAGGCAGGGAGCCTGTCCTGTTGGAGCCGCTTCCTCTGCGCCTCAACCTTCCGCAATGCCTCGTGAGATACCCAGCCTCGTACGATGCTGTATAGACTCCCTGAGAGTTCTATGGGCGTCCGGATTTGCTGCTTCGCTTGGTTTGCTCGGAGCTCAGCTACTTGGTTAAGTATCGCCAGCTTGATAGCCCTCCAGGCCTCAAAGAGATCCAGCTGGGAAGTATCAAGGTACATTTTGATGAGCTGATGAATACCCTCGCCTCGAGACGTCACCACATTCTCAAAGTGAAGATACTGATCAACCCAAGCTTTGACGAGCTTCGTTTTGTAGAGGTCAAGCCATGTTTCGATGATGTAGGCGACCTCCCGGGCGTGGGCCGAAGCATAGCGCTCTTTGAGCTGTTGAATCCTGTCTTCAAATGTCTCCTCGTTTGCCGATGCCACGAGCTCATGCCATTTCCCGTAAAAGTCCTTCCACTCTTGGTGGCCTTGAGGCTCTTGAGCCGCATCGTTATGGCGCATAAAGCTTGGCTGGCAGTAACGCAGGACTGCCTTGTTGGCATGCCAAAGGCATAGAAGCGATACTGCAGTCGGGAAGCAATGAGATACCGCATTCATGCAGGCGAGACAGCGGTCTGTAAGGATCACAGATGGCAGCCTTGCGCTACAGGCTTCGTACATTGAACGTAGCCGATCTAACGCCCAGATGTAGTCCTTCTCCTCCTCGCCGCTGAGGAAGGCGAAGGCAATGCAGAATGAGCGTTGACAGGCGTCAACACCGACGATATCGAGAAGAGGCATCTTATACTTGTTTGTCTTGTATGTGCAGTCCAATATAAGTATATCCGGGTATGACTTGAGGTATGCTAGCGACTCTGGGTGGGCAAACAACACAGCTGTAACCCGACCATCCTCATCAAAGCGTATTCGACTCCAGAAACCCTCTGCCTCAAGCTCATTAGCAAGAGCTTGTATTGTGCTTTGACCCTTTTGCTGGTCTCGTTTGCCTTGTGCAATGCAGTTGTAGATGTCTTGCTGCGTAGCAAGAGACTCTGTGTTCTGACGTAGGTAGGATCTAATCTCTTTCGGTGCTACTCCAGCGTTCGCAAGGTTGTTGATAGTTGACCTATCTGCATGGGATAGTTGACGATGGACTGGATGTGCAGACATGTTTGTGCTTGGCTCGTGGTTGTGATGGGCAAACTCGCTGCCAGGACGGTGCGTAAGGCGCCATGTTGCCTTATCCAAGGCCTCCTTTGCAAGGACTGAGAATTGACACCCTGTACGCCGTGTTGTAGTTGACCGTTGCCGTGCATCCGAGGATTTGGGAGGTGCTCCTCCACGGTCACAGCTGAAGAAAACAATTCGTCTGCCGCTCCGTGTTTTCTTCGACTTCCCAGTGACAAACGCATAGCCCCTGGGAGCTGCCCATGCATTGATCGCAGCGTGTAGGGCTTCCCGAGAGCCATACTCGCGTTCGGGAGGCAGACAGTCGTCAGAAAATTGACGAGTAGCTGTAACTGGATTCATTCTGGGAGAGACAATTTGAGAAGATCGTTGCGCGGCGAAGTGAGGCTCTTCATCAACGGAAAAGGGGTAGCTACAAGCGATGCGCCTGGCTGGCATACAAGGATGTTGGGCTTACATAACTTCCTTACAGACGCACCGGGTGCGCAACACGTGACACTTACGTGCGCACCCGGGTGCGCACCTATTGGCGCCCTAAGGTGTCCGAGTGGTTAGTAATGTGACATCGCTCTTGACTGAGTTGAGACGAGCCGCACCGCTCCGCCTATCCCGCCAACCCCGCCTATTCCGACAAATCCGCCCTGGTCCGCTCTGTTCCGACTTGGGCCCCTCGCTGACCCGCGACCATCGAGATTAGACTGCATACTCTAATGCATTGCTCATTAACGCCGTCCAATCAACAGTCTCGTAAGACTAAGACGCCATACAGTAACTAGTTTCTTTCTTCTATTGCTATTCCAGGACAAGTAACCAGGGCTTGAACTGAGCGGAGTGAAACCCTTCAAGCTGTCCTCATGAATCAGGAGCGGTCTGGTCAATCCCTTCGTCTCCAGAGCAATCTCATACCCATTCAGGCATTAGACTCATTCTGCATTCGGTTAATCCGCTCAAAAGGCCCAAGAATCCCTGTTCAGGCTTACACATTGCAGTGTAAGTGCCAGGGCGCCATCCCAAACTTCCAGCCCTGTCTCCGACGACCGGACTTCACTCAGGTCCGCAGATGAATTAGATGTTAATCGCAGCATCAAAAAATGATTACTCAACATCTGTTGGAAGTTCAATTCCCCATCATGTCTCGCTGGCTTCCGTTCTTGCCGTTCAGGCTCCTCCGCCAGATGAGTTTGGCCATTAAACGAGAACACGTTGCGAAACAAGTTCGCAGGTATAAGGAGGCGGCTTCAAGACCCCCATTATCTACTCAACAAGACTTCTAGTAACACGTCTTTTAACATCCTCGCTTTTTCTCTTCCACCTTCCATATCCGCCGAGCCGCCAACCACCATGACTTACAACGTGTTGATCACTGGAGCCAACCGAGGTGCATCGCAATCCAGTCCCCCCCGGTCCCCCTTCTGCTAACCATCATATCACTTATCAGGCATCGGAAGAAACCTCCTTAAGCTGTATTTGAACCGACCAAACACCACTGCAATTGCAGCAGTCCGTGACATCGGACACCCGTCTGTTGAAGAGATCCGCGGCCTCCCCGTTGCGTCTGGATCTCGTCTCATTACCATCAAGATTGATAGCGCATCCCTTACGGACCCAGAGGACGCAGTTAAAGCACTCCAGTCTCATTATGGCTTTACAAAGCTGGACACTGTGATTGCAAACGCTGGCATCGGAAAGGACTGGAACCTTGTCGCGAAGACGCCTATTAGCGAGGTGGAGGACCATCTCAGGATCAACTCTGTCGGTCCCTTCGCTTTGTACCTCGCCGTGCGGTCGCTGCTTCTCACCTCGTCGAACCCTCGGTTCGTCGTTGTGTCTACTACGCTGGGCAGCATTGGGCTCCAAAATGAGATGAAGATCCAGGATGCTGCGTATGGCATGTCCAAGGCGGCAGTCAACTTTTTCGTTGGAAAGGTGCACCATGAGGAACCCACACTAATTGCTTTCCCCATTCACCCAGGGTAAGAGACCTCTTTTCCATTGTGAGACCCGTGCTGTAATGTAATACTAATGAGTCGCAAAGCTGGGTCAGCACTGATTTGGGCAACGCCATTGCCGTGACTTTGGGTATGAAGGAGGCACCCAACACGCAGGAACAGAGCGCCGATGGTATTTTCAAGCAGGTAATGCACCGACACTTCCCTCTGACCTCTGACAATTCGGACTAACTTGTAAAATTCAAGGTGGAGAAGTCCACAAAGGCAGACACCTCGGGCCGTTTCATCACGTTTGAGGGAGAGAACATCCCGTGGTAGAGTAAGGAGAAAACCAGAGAAGGGTTTTTTTAAGGAGCAGTCAACAGTCTATTGAGAAAGGAGCAACTAGCAATATAGTGACAATATAAATTTTGACTGCCGTCTCCGTTTCAGTGCGCCCTTGTTCATTGACAATATGTGCTGTAGTATGTCTTGATTCACCGCTTCTTTCTCTCGTGAGATGTGATGGGAAGAGACATCTAACAATACTCCGTTGGAGCTCGGTTCTCGTAAGGCCCCTTCTATACGAGATAAGGCAGCCAGCATGGTGCTCTAGTCGTCAAGTGGGCTGGTACAAGTGACACCATCGACGTGCGATTAATAATCGGGACGTAAGTGAGATATATAAGTTGACAAATTTTCCGTCTTTCCATGGGATCCATCGCTCCCTCATATTTCTCAACTTCCTTCACATTTGAGGACCTTCTCTCCTAATCACCAAGTTTTCAAGTGCATCTACGGATCTCCCCCCAGTCGCCATGGCGCCTGGATACCACTATTCCTTCTTTCACGTTTCCAAAACAGATCCGATTGAGACACTGGCAAGCCAATATCGCGACTTGCGCCTTAAAGCACTCCAAGCATCCCCTCAATCGTTCTCTTCGACGTATGAGATTGAGTCTGCATTCACCGACGCAGATTGGAGCAGCCGCCTACATGAACAAGACAGAGAAAACTTCGTTTGCTCTGCAACGCTCATTGATTCCACTGGCTCTTCCTCAATCGAATGGATTGGTCAACTCACCATCCGAGGTCCCATCAGTCGAGGTGACTTCACTCTCCCGGAGGCCTCAGGCCAACCCCTCCCAGACTCGGACGACCAAGAAGAAAGATGGCAGATGCTGAGTCTCTTTACTCTTCCGGAGCATCGCGGCCAGGGTCTGGGACAGAAGCTGTGTCGGGAAGCTTTACGTTACCTACGAGAAAGCCGACCATCACCAACTATCGTGGTGAGATTGATGGTGAAGCCAGAAAACACGGCCACGGTGCACCTGTACCAGAAATTAGGCTTCACAACTGTTGGAAAGTGCACACTTGCAGAGGCTCTTTTGGCTAATGGTGATGGGCATTTGCTCCCCGAGGATGTCACTGTCGCCAAGTACTCGACTCGGTCGGGCTATATCATGATATTTCGAATGTCCCAAGCATAGATAGACCTTCACAATCAGACAATCGCACTAGCAAGGGTTATATGCATTTGTCCACCAGAGTACTAAGAGAGATAGAGTTACATGGGGATAGAGTAGGTACAGATTCGTAATAAAAAAAAAAGCATTTACATAACCTTTCCATCTCTTCTCCCTATATATCAAGCAGATTTCGCAACTCATCTTCCCCATCCTGCTCAGCCATCGTCTCACGCGAGCATTTCCCACTCCAGATAAGCTACCTACACTCGAGAAACCAGCACATACGACCACAGCCCTTAGGAAATACTGGATCCCGTCTGCTCTCCGTACGTCAAACTAAGGAGCGCTCGAGTAGTAGTTGGGTCGGTGACGACCAGCGAATGCCGAGTGTTGTATGTTTCTTTTTGGTGATTTTTACTTTGGTCATTTGTTGCCTTGTTTTTCTCCAAGTCATTGCTGGTCTTGTTGGAAGGGTCCTGACTTTTGAGATTAGGAGCTGTGGTGATGGGGAGAGGGAGCTAACAGCATCGTCGGTCATGGTCCAAGAAATCCATTCATGAGTTAACTTATATTCAATCAAGGTATCTATGTACAAAGAAAACGCTATGAAACACTGGTATCTACTGTTGACATCTTGTCATATTTCGAGTATTGGTCTGTTGATCCCGCCGCATCCCCCGTCCACTTCCACTCTCCGATTTCCGTGCCGTTCTTCCCATCTACAACACAGTACACTCTCCGATCAGCCGTTGCGATCATGGTAGCCCGTGACGCACAGTCGGACAGAGCTGTCACCTCTTCCCCCGCGACCCATCGCCCGAGGCGATAATATGTTGAAAGAACCCCAGTGTCTGCGTCGGGGTCCACTGACAAGACCTGATATCCGACGTCGTCGGACCCTGTGCTGTCCGTTCCGTTGAAGCCTGTCCCAAAGGCCGCAATTGCCGATCTTGCTCCCAGACCTCGGGGAAGTGGTTGTGATGAGTACACCCCGTTGCCGTTGTATAATAGCTGCGCCAGCACCCCTGCGCTGCTGTGGTAGAAAATGCTCAAACTTCGAGACGTGGTGTTAATGGCAGGTATGCCAACCACGGCTAGATGGGTCTTTTCTGAGGGTTTGGCGGCTTTGGGGAACAGCATGCTTGAGTAGCCTTGGTCGTTTCTCCCCCATAGAAAACCCCCGCGCACTCCATCTGTCTCGGTTTGGAAAAACATGTACGACGACCTGATAGATGCGTATGATTGGCGTCCGTAGGAGGCTATGGAAGACCCATTGGACGCTGTGAAGACTTCAGGTGCGAAAGGGGAGATCCAGTCTTGTGCACTTGATGCCGAGTCGGTGAAAATAGTGTATCTGAAGAGCAGTTTCAGGACATTATTCGGATCCTGGTAATAAAGATGAACATATCGGTTCTGAAAAGCTTCAATTAATATGGGATCTCCTCTCTTGGTCGATACCTGAACTTACCGTTGAATTATGAAAGTAAATGTCAACTCCCAGAGCTGTGCCTGGGCGCACGTCGTCCAGCGTGACGTTTCCCCTTCCGTCGATAACAGGCGAGACTATCCATTTGTCCACTGATGAGTTGAATGCGGACATATAGATGGCATTGTTTTGAAGTTGATAGAAAACGAGGGCGTTAGTATTGCCAAACTCGTCGGTGAAGTTCGCTGCCGTGATCCTGGTGTCTGCTCGGAGCGCGAAAAGATTTGTCTTGTCGTTTGTCGTAGCTGAATCCCCTGGTGAGCCGGAAGATGACTTGTCTTCGCTTGATGGATTGCCGCTGCCATCATGTTTCCTTGACAGTTTCACGCCCAGCGCGAGACCCATGGCAATAACTCCTATGACGGCGACAAAGATGACGAAATGAAGTAATCGTCGCCGCACCGTACACAAGCCCGGGACCTTGAACAGAACGGGTGCCCTCTGCCCTTGCTTCTCGACATCTCTGGTCCCATCTGCTGCATGGTCCTTGACTTCGGGAGCTGGATGGACCTTGTGGACCTCTGGTGGCGGCTGCAGCTCATGCTCCAAGAAAGGGTTCCGGACCTCGAGTGTGCTATGGCTGGTGTGATCGTTGCTGATAGTAGGCGAGTCCATTATCGAGACATGCTGCAGCCCGACAGCGCGGTCTGCAGGCGTAAATATGATACTGAGGTTGTGTCAGAAGAGGCGCGTGTAGACGCCAAATGCACGACTCGAACGAGGGAGAAAGTTGGACGAACTCACACTCATCAATCTCGACTCTTGGTTCGCAAGGGTTTCATGACACGAGCTCTCTTCCCCCCTGCTGAGCCCACTCTGAGTCGGCTCGACCAAAGGATGGAGACGGGCGACTTGACAACTCACGGATGACTGGGCCTAGCCATGGATCCTCCCTTCATCGCCACATTAAGTTCCCGTTTCAGCATCTGCAGGCTAAATGTGACTCCCGTTGCGATTGGCGACATGAGACAATCTTTGGAGTGGTGGATACGGATGGAGCTGTTTCTTGCAGCTTCACAGCCCAACACAGCCGCGAAGTGCTCAAAGCGTCTATTGGTCCGCTCTTCCGCCAGCGAGGCCAAGCAGAAAGGATTTCCTAGGTTGCATCGCGATCCTTTAATAACTCCACTTTCTGTCGGTAGCTTCCCCTTTACATACGTCCCTTTGCCACTGTTCCCCTCGGCAGCCGAGCGGAAAGTCTCAGATCAGATGTTTCCGGTAGTTTTCCCCCCTGCGCAGGGTTGCATTTGTGCTACGCCTTACCCGGATGAAGTCTAAGTTCAGGCTGTGCAGAGTCGATGCTGCCCTGGCATCACGATGGAGAAATGAAGATGGATCATGGACTCTTTGAGATTTCCCTCATTTTGGCCCCCATTTGTCGATCCTCCTTGCCTCCTTCATCGTTCGTTCCAAGTTATCGTAGCCAAATACGCTTCGCACGTGCTGGGCCAAGACCTTCATTGTTGGGGGCTGGGAGACGGGACCACGGGAAGGACAAAGTTTCCTCGAACCAACATAGGACTTTCATTGCCAAGAACGGGTTGGGTGATTGTCAGAAACGGTAACGGAGCAGCACTATCCACTTCTACCATCTGCCTGTTTGAGCGTTGGGCGAACGCCACCTACCAGTAATCTTCAAGTCAAGAGCCAACAGGTCAGAGCACGCACTCTGTTTACTGACATGGCGCGCGTTAAGAATGGGATTCATTCTATTAGTGCTAGATCGAGTCCTAGAATATTCTCTAGTGCGTTGATCGGGAGGGTTAGTACAACTTCACAAAAAATAAAGACCATCTCAACCTCAGTCATGAGCCTAGGCTAGGTAGCCCCGACGAATAATAACCTGATAGATAGCAGAAGTTCTAATTAAGGATGGACCCTTTAAGAGACGACATAATGCTATCTCGCCAATAGACGAATAGCGCGCTTCAAATTGGACGGGCGCGCCGGCGGTAGTGACGGTGGCGTTGGTACATAGTGTTGGCTGTTGGCTGAGGATGCCGCCCCTGGCGCAATTCCTTCTCAGCACGGCACTCGTTTAAATGACCTGCGTGATCTGTGGAGAGATGATTCACACGGCAAAGGATTTGAAACGGAGCATGGATCATCCAACGGTTGGGGGTTTCTTTTGCTTGGGCAGTGCACAGCGCACAACGCCCGGCCTTTAAGTACGCAGGTAATTTCACCAGAGAAGACTCCAAGCAAGCACTCAAATATTGTGCCTCGCAAGGCCCTCCCATCTACGGACATGTTAAATGTTAGGCTTGCTGGCGCGCTCTGTCAGCTTCAGCCCTGGCCGATCGGAGGCTCGGGGAAACCTCAAGACGGCGAGACAGGTCAAGCACGGCAGTCCGCGGAGCACGAAAGCGCTGGAAAGACGAAGGATGGGCATCTCATTGGAACCGGAACGACTCCGATTCCCCCTCAACCTCCCAACCCCGCACGCCAACGTGTTGATCTTGTACGACCCGAGGAACGGCTTCGGTCCGTAAGACTATATTGTGACACATGTGACCTTTCCCAGCGAAAAAAATCTGGGGTAATGCAATTGATCTCTGTTGAACTCTCTTTGAACGCTGTGTGGACTTGTCCATGTTCCTCGGCAATTGTATATATTGAATGCGGGGTCCCCACGAACCATCAGTCCACTACAAGACCAGCTCATGGGTTGATGATGCATCACTCAATTTGAACAGCCTTATTACTACCATTATTTCTATTATCACTAGGTTGCCGCCGATGCATGGCCTGAATACCAATTGCTATTAACGTGGCCCCAATGTCTCAACCATCAGTCGTCCCACTCCCTGCGCCCGTCGCGGTGCCATCGACGCCAGATGTTCTCAGCCCGTCGCAATGGAAGATTTTAATGGCAATTTGTGATACCATCATTCTCTCTGTTCATACCTCCGAACCAAGCAAGTTCATCGCAGTCCCTAAATCGCATCAGGAAGGGGGGGAGGGAGAGTCGCAAGCCCTTACTCACACCAGCCGAGACAACCTGGCTGTGGCATACCTCGAAGAGGGCGCCTCCACAATCCCAGAGTTTCGAGAGCTTCTCAAGAGAATCTTCCTCGTCGTGCTCGTACCCTCGGACAGGAAACAGCTGCTGCAGGTGCTGAGCCTGCTCAGGTTCGTTATAGCCCCGAGATAAGTGCTCACAGTCGAGCGACGGAGCGCTCACAAGCTACAGTTACACTGCAGGCTCAATCGTGCTCACAGGCCGGCCGACAATCATTGCAGATCAGCCGATCGAAATTCGCCAACAAATCCTCCAAGGCTGGGCATCTTCGCGATTCGGAGTTCTCCGTCTCTTTTTACGGCAACTCGCTTTGGTGTCGAAGCAACTTTGGGTTCGAACAAGCCCGAATCTACGCCCACTCGTAGGGTTTCCAAGAGTCCCCGTGTACGGCGTCACGGGCCAAGGACACGACTATGGGTTTGTCCAGTTGCCTCCTGGAGACGACCCTGAAATACTCGAGGCCGATGTCGTCATTGTCGGCAGTGGGTGCGGTGGAGGCGTGTGTGCCAAAGAACTAGCCGAAGCCGGGCTCAACGTCCTCGTCGTCGATAAGGGATACTACTGGCCGCCTGAATATTTGCCCATGACGGATGTTCAAGGACCGAGCCACTTATTCATGAACGAGGGCCAAATAGCATGTGCGTATCCCCTGCTAGACCCCCATTTGACTCATGTACAGTGAAAGTTGAGCTGACGATTTGAAGCCGACGACGGCTCTGTCAATGTTGTTGCAGGAGCAAATTGGGGCGGCGGCGGAACCGTCAACTGGTCAGCGTCACTTCAACCCCAGGGCTTTGTCCGACGACAGTGGGCGGCAACTGGTCTGCCTCTCTTTACCTCGACAGACTTCCAAGAGTCGATAGATCGAGTCTGTGATACTATGGGGGTCTCTGTTCAACACATCAAGCACAGCAAGCCAAACAGCCTCCTCCTCGACGGCGCGCATAAACTGGGCTGGGCGAACTCTGTAGTGCCACAGAATACGGGAGGCTCCGAGCACAGTTGTAGCCACTGCCACTTCGGCTGTCGGTCTGCCGAGAAGCAAGGCCCATCTGTCGCGTGGCTTCCCAAGGCTGCCGCGGCTGGTGCTAGATTCATGGAAGGGCTTGATGTCCGGAAGATTGAGTTTGAAACCGTTCGAGGCCGGCAGGTTGTGAAAGGGATCAAAGGTATTTGGAAAGCTCGAGATGAAAATGGGGGTGTGGCTGGCGACCCAACGACGACAAGAAACGTAATTGTCAAGGCCAAGAAGGTCATTGTGTCCTGCGGCTCGCTCCAGTCGCCACTCCTCTTGCTGCGGTCCGGTCTTACCAATCAACATATTGGCCGGAATCTCTACCTTCACCCAGTCTCCATGGTCGGGGCCATCTACGACGAGGAGACTCGGCCCTGGGATGGGCCTATCCTCACTTCGGTCTGTCCCGAGTTCGAAAACCTGGACGGCCACGGACATGGCGTCAAGCTCGAAGCTACGAATATGCTACCTTGGAGCTGGTTGACGTGGGCTCCCTGGAGAGACGGCTTGCAGTTCAAGCAACTTGCTGCAAAGATGGACCGTATGGCTGGGTTCATCAGTGTTCCTAGAGATAGGGACACTGGCCGCGTCTACCCAGATCCGGATGATGGTCGATGTCGAGTGCAGTACAGCCCGTCTAGATTTGACAAGGAGCATATTCTCGAAGGACTCATTGCCCTGGCTCGAATAAGCTATGTCACTGGGGCTCGTGAGATATTCACCATCGTCCCAGGGTTGGAACCATTTGTCCGACATGAAGGGGATGGCGATGCCGAATTTGAGCGTTGGATCTTGAAAATGCGTTCCTATGGCTTTCCTTCTCCGGAGACTTTCTTTGTTTCGGCTCACCAAATGGGAACATGCCGAATGTCTAGCAAGCCAAGGGACGGTGTAGTAGCGCAAGATGGACACGTGTGGGGAACTAGGGGGCTTTATGTCGCAGATGCAAGCGTGTTTCCGACCGCGAGTGGTGTGAATCCCTTTGTCACTGTTATGGCTATCGCAGATCACTTGAGCAGATCAGTCGCGGCGAATTGGGTGAAGGAGAGGCTTTGAGGAGAGGAGAGAGGATCTAGTATTGATGTATCATAATATACCACCTACGTATCACGCCTTACTGCCAACTCATGTTCTGTCTCTTGTTCGTCTGGAGGCTGTAGACCACGATCTCTAATCAAGGCTGTACCGAGGAAGCATAGCGCAATGAGAGGTACCTGAAGAATAAACACTGCATGACTCCCTGCCATGTACGCGTCCAGGACCTGCGGCAAGCTTCTCACGCTCGAACTTGGCAGAGCATACGTAGACTTGGCAATGTACTTGTACTGCTGAGGAAGCGTAGCCCGCAGTCTAGCCTGAAGCACGGCGGCGGACATTGCAAGGCCACAGGCGCCGCCGGCACTGCGGAAGAAGTTTCGGTTCGAGATGATGACGGCTCGGCGGTATTTGGGAGAGTGCGCCTGTAAGGCAATGAGAGTGGGCTGGAAGATGCAGCCAACACCCGCTCCGACAAGGATGAGGACGATGACAATGACTCCTGGGCTGGTTACCCTGTTGAACTTGACTGCAAGTCCTGCGCCTCTAGATTCTTGTCAGATAACGAACGAGAATAGTGCTTTTAGATGCCTACAAAGTCCATATGCCAAATCCAAAAACGATAACCTCGCCGTATCTCTTGCGGCGAGAGATGTATTGTCCTGACAAGATGGAGATTAAGCTCTGCGAAATGACGAGAGGCACGTAAATAAGAGCCGATGTCATGATGGAGAACTGATGCGAGTTCTGCAGATACAGGGGGACATAGTACAGATATGCCTGGTAAACGCATCCGAACAAGAAGTTCTGTAGGAGCATCACAACGACAACGGGGTTGCTGAATATGTCGACTAAGGTTCTCGTTAGAAGGCATTTAGAAAATTATTAAAACAGATACATGTACCTGGCATCATAGGAAGTAGAGCGAGCTTCCACTCCCACGCTACAAAAGAAAGAAAGGCCATAAAGCCCAAAGCAAGCATGGTTATCACCAATGGTGAGTTCCAAGCAAAGTAAGCGCCACCTAAATAGTTGCGAGTTCATGTTTAGCGCCAAGATACGGTCGGGTCGGGTGTGGACAAACCTCCAGAGAGCGGAATGAGTAAGAAAATGACCCCGATTGTCGAGACCAGAGAACCAATCCAGTCCACCTTCTTTACACTCTCTTTGAATCCTGCGGGCCGAGGCTTCGACGGGAGGAAGAAGTAGGCCACGCAGCCCGTCAGAGCCGAGAGCGGCGAAAGCATCCAGAAGAAGGCTCTCCACGAGGTTCTATGGATCAAGGCTGCGCATAGGAACGGACCGATGACATTGCCTAGGCCAACCATGGCTCCGATGATGCCCTGATACTTGCCTCTCTGCTCCAAGGTGACAAAGTCTGAGACAATGATCATGGCGAGGTTCGTGATTCCCCCACCACCAATACCAGCCACGGCACGGAACACATAGAACATGACGGGGTTTTGGGCAAGGCCGCAGAGCAAGTCGGCCAGAGACAATAGAGCAATCGCAGTCAAGAAGACTGTCTTACGCCCAAAGATGTCCGACAGTCGCCCGTAGAGCATCTGGAAGGTCGTGTTGGCTAGGAGGCTTGCTGTGCCGGCCCACGAGATGGTGGCCTCGGCCTTGAGGTCTCGGGCAATGGTGGGGAGAGCAACTGAGATGCCGTTTTGATCGATGAAAGTAATGAGCAGAGTGATGGAGAGTGATGCAAAGGCCAAGATCAGCTGCGGTCGAGGAAGCAAGGTTGCTTGATCGTGCAGACTGCGTTCGGCGGTTGCTACCTCTTGACGCGCCATTTCTGCGAATGATGACTTGGGTACGAAATGAAGCCGAAGACCGGCGGATGTTGTTGAGAAGTAAGAATGACTGTAATAAGACCCCATGGAGGAAATAGTTACATTATACCCACATTACTAATTCGCTTGTCCCATTCGCGGAGTGGTTTCGGAGGAAGCCCGTAATCGTTTGGTTGTCGATCGGAGCATTTCCGATCCTATTGGCGGTGACGACCACATGGGGATGTCATCGGCACCGAGACCGGCCAGCAATGATAATGACTCGGCCCTCCTCGTATCTACGGAAGAAAAGCGAACGATTGGCGGAAAAGAGTCTCTAGTTGTTCTTTGGGCCGAACAGGATCTTCATGGGCGGCAAGTAGAGTCAGATGATGTACCTGTAATTTGGCAACTGGAAAGGCCATCCAGATAACTAAAGGCATAAGCCCAGGTTCGATATTGATATCTCCTCTTCCCGTGCCCAATTTTGAATAAGCAAGAACCAAATAGTCATCCCCCGCAGCGTATTGGCTGGTGGTGACTCGCGACATCTAGAAAGACCTGAGTAATTGTAGGTAGCACTCGTGTCACTCAGCTGGGTAAAGTCGAGTCCTCAAAGCCCCCATCTCCTGCAACTTCTTCGTCAAATACACCGGAGCACCGACATGACACGTGACGGTCAACCAGTCGCCGTGATTATAGAAAGTGAAGTTGTCATTGCCGTAAATTAGTATCAGAGCGTCCCAGACCTCCCCGTAGGTGCGGATGAGGCTGGTCTGAATTTTGTGTGTCAAGATGAGATTCCTGTTTATTTCGGCCATTCTGAAGACTAGTCGATCTAGATGCCTCCAGAACCCCTAGTTAAAGCCAGATATGATTTGATGAGAAGAACTTTTGCTGGTGTGTTGCCGTTGTGTATCCTGAAGCCAAGTTAAACAGCGACTGGAGGATTATTAGTACTTGATTATCAGCTCCAATCACGGAATCTTAAAGTCAGAGACAGTGCTTTGCACATGGACTCTGACACCTAATCAGTGTAATAGCGTAATGAATCAACTATGTTACCATCTAATCAGGACTCGAAAGATAGTAAGTGCAGTGAAAGATGCACTTGTAAGTTGTAACTAATACAAGACCATTGTTTATTAGCCCTTTCTGCGTAATGTGTCGGTGGCATGGCGAGATTCCAAGCGAAACTAGGATCGACAGGCATTTTATAGCTGAATATTTAGAATAAGATTTCTATAGCAAAGATTCTCAAGGTACTAGATTTATTATAAAGATTAGAGGTTTTTAGAGTTCCCGTGCTGTACGTTGACTAGGTATGAAATATTAGGTTTCAAATTACAATAACATTCGCTGGAAGAGACTAATCATAAAAAAGGACATCCACCTGTATTTTCTTTCAGTATAAAATTGCTGTCTTTGTTGACTTATGCGCCTCTTCACGACCAATTGTTTACAAGGGGCGTTGTGAATCGCCTCCGTAACATGCTAAGCTCAGGCCAGCGAACGTGCCGACCAGAGTCACCACAACCTACTTGATGGCAGCTTATTAGACGACTCGATTAGAATAAAAGGCTGTTTAGCAAGAGAACGTAGTCGAATGTTGCTCCATTCTTGACCATAGATCTGGCTCAGGCTTTGGCGTAACAGCGGATTCCCCGAAACTCTCCTTGCTCTTGGGCGAACAAGACGAATGGACCGAATGGCGCTCCACGTGATGAATGCAAGGTTTATAGATCTAGCCAAAGACACTTAGATATGGAACCAATCGGAGTTGAGTGGTACCGGTGTCCAACTGGAATCTTAAAAGATTGACTGACTTATCATAAATATAACAGGAGATAAAGAGCCATGAGACCCCAACCACTTACCTAGAGTTTCCAGAGGCGATGAATGATGCAAGCAGTCAATATAAGGTTAATAAGCAATGCATCAATGGCAAATAGCTGAGAGAGCTAAAGTATCTTGGTTGGTTTACCCGGTTCCCCACCTGCAACCGACGGCCAGTCGTAACCATATGCGAGAACCTCCCACTCCACAGACCCCGTGACATGGAAGAAAGTGTATCTCGAAGCTGTAGAGTATACTGTCTCCTATTGATCTGGTCCTACACGTAGTCTGAGCTTGGGTTGTCCCTGCGATTGGACTGGACCAGGCTGCAGCTAAGCGTACAAATAGTAGGTAGTCAAACCACAATGGAACTCCTGAGCAGAAGATCAAGCAATCCCATGAGTGGATACTTGGAATGGGCCGCATCCAAAACATGACAATCTTCCACGGCGCGGAAAAGGGCAGAGTGTGACGGGGACTCTGCTAGTTTCTTCGAACGACAATCGAACGGTGAACGCTATCCCTCATAAACCCCAGATACCGTCCCTCAGGAAAGAACTAAGTTGGCTGATGCAATATTGTCGATGAGAAATATTTTAAATCCAGAACGAGGGCGAGCGTGGCGACTCTGGGTGGTCACGGCAAGATGGGACAAGCCGCCAACTCCATTTCAAGGTTATACAGTCAACAGCTGAGCCAACACCAACAAAGCTTGTGAAGGCGGCCATCTGCCCAGTTTGCGACCGCAATACCCCACAAACGCCAACTTGACGGTTTGTGGGGTTCAACACCATGGCTCCTGTAAGAGGCACCTCGTACATGTGTCATGTACCGTGTCAGATCAGGCAAGGGACCAACACATATCACCGTCACATTCCCGAGATCACCACTGCCTTCGGACGTGAAGATCGGATCATATCTGCTGCATATGTCAAACCTGCCTTTGTTGATGTTGAGCTGTCGTATATCCACCAAAATCTCTCAATCCATCTTGCGTATGACAACGGGAGCATGCGTAACGTTGCTGGTCTCCATTCGGAACTGCAAACGCCAGTGGCATGACAAATCTAATCACCTTGATGGATCTTTCTTTTCGTCGCCGAAATTGTCGTTGTTTTGTAACTTGCTTTTCTGCAAATGTCGCCGCGGCTTTGAGCCGGCCTCATGGACGGCCATCTCTGAGATAATTTGATACCCCATCATATGTCAGTTGCCTCCCGTAATTTGCCCGGGAGCTGCTGTCGTGGTCGGAGCCGCCCAGCTTTTGCTTTCTTTGTTTGCAAGTCGGGTCATCCTTGCCAGCTGAGAGCTCTCTGGGGCTGGATGTTGGTCCAGAACCCACTATGCATAAATCCCATCATTGCAGCAGATGCTTGCCACTGCGTGATTGTAATTTGAATTGACGAAAAGTATCCTCAGCTGATGTCTGAGTCTTGGGCTGAGACAATTGGGAATACCCAGGCGCTTAACGTTACCAATTCCCCTCAATTGGTTTCCAATGGGCTTCATCTGGTGAGATACGGGCACATCAACATACGATGAAAGTTGGCAATATACAAGTCAATTGAGCTGTCAACGCGTCAAAACGCCCTGCAGAATGAAGGATCAGCATCGATGAGACATTTCCGAGCCCCCCACCCCCAGTCGTAACTCGCAGAGCGGCAGAGCCGTCGAGGCTCGGGACGGGGAAAAGGACATGTCGGGGGGTCTGGTGGCTTTGCAATGCCTGCACGGTGGATCACGAATTCACGATTTCACGCCAGATCTCGAGGCCTGTTTCTTGTCGGCATGCGCCATTGGCCAACGACTGGCGAAGAATATTCGACAGACGAGGGGGCTTTCTAGGTGCCGCTGCTCCCGCTGCACCAGTGCATCTCTCCCCTGGACCCCTGCGGCCCTCGAGCGTGGGGCTGCTCAGAGCTGCGGCCGACGAGGTGAAAGCGGGATATCGAGGGCGGGGAATCGGAACTGGCCGCTAATCACATCGGCCGATGTTGTGCATGGTGTCGGGCAAAGTGCTTTTTTGGACGCCTTCGCGAATCGTCCTTGGGGGCCGGGAGTTGCGTTGTGGCATACTCTGTAGGTACGTAGTAGAAGCCTTCTCCGACGGCCTTGCTCGATGTCAACATCTCGATAACCGCCGTGCTTTTTCTCAGTGGGGCATTCGTGACAACTCATCAATGAAGGAGGTCGGGAGGCAACTGGCCTTTGTTGTATTGCGTCTCACTCAGGGATCAGGGACCGTCGACGAGGTTGTTGTCCAAAGCCATTCGGGATGTTTAGGATCTTGGTCGGCAATCTCCTAGACTCGAGCCGTCTCTTGAGGCTATCGAGACGTCCAGATTCGCCTATATAAGACTTCATCCATCGCCCTTGAATCCAAACTTTTCTCATCATCCACACTCACACATCATCTTCACCACTCAATCAACTCTTCTCAACCTTCTCTAGGACTTCAGTCTTTTAGACAACCACCAACAATCAACATGTCTGCTCCGTAAGACTCCCCATCCTCCGTCTTCAGCAACATTGGCCTTTGGCAGCTTTCATCAGCCGCCGCCAATGATGCTTGAGCATCCCCTTGAACACCATCTCTAACTCCTCAGCAGTCTCACCAAGAACTACCTCTCCGACAACGAGGGCTCCAAGAACCAGTACGTGGTTCCCCTGCCCACCGCCACTGGCCTCCACCAGCCCGCTGGTAAGTTTCTTCTCCATCCTCTTCCTCCTAGAGCTTCCCTGACCTCTCCCAACAGGCCAGCTCCTCAAGGGCGCCACCGACGCCGAGGGCAAGCAGACCTCCGCCGCTCTCCTTGTTGGCATCAAGCTCGACCTTGAGGCCGAGGTCCACTTGACTGCTCGTGTCAAGGGTGACATCGTCGTCGGTCTTTACTAGACGCCTTCTCCTTGACCTAGTCCTAGACCAGGAAGAGATGATTGAGCTCTAAAAGTGTGAATTGATGATGGCCCTGCCGATGCCTACGATTGACTGGCATGACAAGCGATGGATTCCTCCTGGGGCGACCAACAGGGTCCGGAGTATGGATACTTTTCCTCTTGGATTTTATGACTTTTGCATTCTAAAACCCCCCAAATAAAACGGATACTCAGTATCCTAGCCTTCTAAAACTTCTCTCTCTCTCAAACCTTAAGTGAAATGTCTGCTTTACTTTATGGAAACCACACCCTACTGCTTGGGATCTCAGCAATCCATTTCAAGCTCGCTCGTACCTGCACCGAGTCTGACTCCAAAGTGAACGCCCAATAGTAAAACCATTCGATAGCTGTGTTGCCGCACAGTTGTTCAGTTGATGCCTTGGTCTCCCTCACTATTATGTTGATCATATGTGATATCCGTGAGTTTTAGCCCAAGATTGTTTGCATCAGCTACGCATAGCCGATATCTCAAATCTCTGTAGTCAATCGTCTACTTATTCATACTGTAGAATTTGTGTGCTAAACTGTAGTTTAGGAGAATGGGAAAAGTTCTTTGTTGTCTTGACCTTGAAACAATGGAAAACCATTTCGCGCGGCTCAAGTTCACACCTAAGTCATAACTTCAATTTTATTTAACAAAACCTCGGAAATCTCAATTCCGCGACGAACAAGGCGATAACTATGCACCAATTGCAACACGCCGCTTCTTCCATACCCTGGGCCCATTCAAGGCTCCTTCAGAGGCCTCATCTCGAAGAATCTTCTAGAAACCCGTTCATCTTTATACATCTCGGTCTACTACAGGGTAGGTTATTGATCCTTCTGCTCGGTCACGGTGCGTTCTTGCTCCTCGGCCTTCAGACCGAGCGACAGTCATGCCACCTTTGGGTGGTTAATCGATCTTGATGTGCGACAAGGGTTCTCAAACACCCGGTCAATCTCCTGCAGCAAGACCTGGAGCCGAGGGTCCTATTACGAGTCTGTACGTGGCGTGGGGCCGATATGCGGCTACGATGGCATCTGGACAAGGTTCCCATGCATCGAGATGCAGATGCGGCCTTGTTATTCGCTCGGACCTCGCTGGGACATCAGGCGACTACGCCTCCGTCCGGAGAATGTAGGATCCGAAAAAGAAAACATCATGCTGCGTGTGTTGACGGCTCAATGTTGACGCCAAAGTACGGGCGTTGCGAGTCGTGCGTCGCGTCTGGGCGGTGCAAGCGAGAAAGCCGCTGGAGGCACGGAACAATTACCCCTCATACTTGTGTTACACTGAATGGTACGAGGATCGCCATTGATTTAGCATTCTTGGTTAGTTGACGAGACACGTCTTCTTAGGTATACAAGTCATGATATGGCCATCAATGCGTACCAAGATATTGTTTCTTTCTTACTAAGACGCAATGTCACTTCGAAGATGCCTCCGACCCTGTGGCAGCTCAATTTGCAGTCTGTCGGCGGAACTTGCCTCTTTCAACGCCAGAACGATCAGTTTCGCATTTGGAAATTATAGCAATGTGGCTATTATGCCTCCGAGCGTGAAGCTGGAAGCGTCCCTTAACAGTACCGGGGTTGCTGAAAGCGGTGATGGGTAGGCCTTTCGATACAACTTCTATGCCGCGCCGAACCAGAAGACGTCTACTTGCATGCCCTGGAGCTCCAGCGGACAGAGTCCATCAATTATGAGACTTGATGAACGAAATGAAATTCTACTTTGTGAGAGCCTGATATTGCCCATCTCCCGATAGAACATTGCCCGTGATCAATGAGTGGATTAAGGCAACATAGGTAGATACAATGTCCTACCGATCTCCACGCTTTCCGACTCATTCAATAATCAAGATGAAAATTCTCGTCAATATCAACTCGATATTAGCGTACGCAAGGATTGGGATCATGACACATGTCACACATTAGTGAACGTGACTCTGTTTTCTTCCTACGCCTCCTGGAAATAATTGGTAATAGTCAAGCGCTAATGACTGGAAACTTTATCAAGCACATATTCTTAGAAAAGACTATTGAAAAAAATCAAAAGCTTCTTGTCAAATCTCGGAAGCATTGTGTAAAGGCCATTTACATACCCCTCGACATTTCCAAGTCCGATCAACATGCTCCGAGACGACTACAGCCAGTGTGTCTCCAGCACTACCTCTGCGTAGCAAAATCTCACCTTCATTCTAAAGGCTTGGAACCGGTAGAGAATAATATGTGAGCTATGTAGCCAAAATTTCGTGATGATATCAGCTAACACGGCCGAGAGTCTACCTCGCGGTCCCGTGGGATGCCCCCCCCACGTTCGTAAGTCTGCCATTGGGCCTTGAACCTCTCATAAAAAGAATTTGCTACGCAAGGGATGGAATCTTTTCCTACGCATCGACTCTAGCAGTGTCTAAGCACGCATGTTCTAGTCGCTGACGAACACGACGGTAGTGATCTGTTCGTAGTCTCTCAACTTGTCTTCTTCACTCGCCATATCAAGACTCATCAAGTCGCGACCGCATGCAAGTGTGATCTTACTCGTTGCAAAGATTCCGTTGATGTGAACAATCGCTTTCTTTCAAAAACCAGCTTCTGCCGTGATACAAGGGGTGTCTATCCAGTACGATATCACCCGTGTTCACACGCAATTTTGTAGTAACGGCGGTGGAGGTAGCCATTTATACTTCTACCAGTTGGTCCCGGCTTGTCGCATTGCTCATGGCTCCCGACATGCGAGATTGCTAGATTGTCTCTTGATACCGAGCAGTATTTCAACCACATCTGTCCAGGCGAATGGTCGACCGCCCGCCGTCTCCTCAAAGTACGAATTATGGTCCTAGTAAAATCGCTTTTGTTCGCATAAACTGTGGTCCCATCCTTCGTCGTGTTCGGACTGGCTTTTGTCTTCAATCCTCTGAATCGCTGAAACCTATCCACTGACAATCGCTCGCATTGGCTTCAGAGGGCTGAAATCATATTGCACCGGGGCTGGTTCGTCGGGAAACTTTCCTTGAACCATGCAAATAGGCCTCGAAAGTCCTAGCAGATGGCTGAGAGATCAGATGGTAACAATAGAAAAGTCTATCTGCACATGTAGGGCGACATGCCAATGCTTTGGTTGGGTTGCTGTCTAACTATTTTGTCGCACTGGTCAATTCTGTTGTACCCATATAAGACGGATTGCAATGCCTAATAGGAATTATAACCATCCTTGACGATCTTTTCCAACAAGTACCGACGTAAAGGAATGGTATATCGCTGCTATACAGCCCATAGGGATGCTCGAGATATTAGAGGCAGTTTGTCCGTAAGGTCCCTCTGAGGACGCCTCCAGCAGTTCGCCGAGGGTATTCCCAGATCTGGACATCTCGTCTTCGTTTATACCCAGGCCTGCTCTTGTAATACGTACGAGGGGTCGTAATGAACCGAGCTAGCAAGAGGACCGTATCGTTTAGGTACAAGACCGTCTTGAGATTTTCGAATGTCCTTGGTCCGTCTGATGACTTGAACTAGTGGTATGGCATGACGCATAATATCGCCGAGGATTCTGCAATAGCGAAGGAGTGGGTGACAATCGGGAGAGACGGTCAACAGCTTGGTCGGCGAGATGATCTGCCATCTGTCCATTGCCGAGTCGCACACCAAAAACGAATGGATTTCATCATCTAGATGGTTTAGATCCATGGCTGAGTAGATTCTTGGCCCCTTCACGGAGATACAAGCATCTCTGGATGTTTTCCCTGGCGAAAGAGTTATAATATCATGAGGGGCGGCGTAACCGCCTCTTCTCAGACTAGTATAGGCATCTTTTGTCCCTTGCAAACGGAAGGGTGAAATAGGTACCTTTAGCGCAGGCATCCTCTGGCATCCGCTTGAGCCTTGAGCGTATTTCAGATGGAGTCGTCATTTGACAAAGATAATTGGAAGTTTAAAAACTTGGAGGTCTTAGGGTTGTTGCGGTATCATGATATCAAGAGGTTTCTACCATTGACTAAATGCCGTCAGGAGGAGGACTTTGCCCTTAGCAAATCTGCTCACTGCAAACATACGTGACTGATGAACTCACGATAGTGACTAGGATTGGGGCTGTGCCTAGGTGAAGAGTGATTCCAGTCTAGGCTCTATTTTGTGAAACCAAGTCGACTCCTGGCTGGAGATGCTGAAGCTGCCGGAAGAACTGATTGTGCCACGCCCTGACTAGGTACTTTCGCGATCTGGACAAGAGAAAGGAATGCTGGGGTGGGCAAGATCTTATGCCATTAGAAAAAGCTTCTTGAGTTCCCACGTGCCATGAGCAATGATAAGGTAGTTTCTTTGAGCTACGTTCAATAGCCTCAATACAGGAGTTGCTAAGCACATCAGCCCGTCAGCTTATCACCGGAGGGCCATTATAGATATTCCCTTCGCGCCTCGGGCCTTAGACACACGTTAGGATGGAGGTAGTCATACAGGGCCTGATCTGGGAGCAGATATGGCAATCATTCACTGAGCAAGTTGATAAAAATATTATCTATGACATACATTCTATTATTGCGCTATGTCATAAAGAAGCATCCCATAGCGTATTGGTATCTCCTCTAATGCATGGGCACCTTTGTTCTATTTTGATGCATACATAGTCTTCAAGGTGATCCTCTTCTTGATGTACCTTATCTTGGGCATACGAGCGGCTAGTTTGAATGAGCTGGCTTGCTTGGGTGACAGTCTGGTTTCTATGACTTCATTATTATTGCGATCCAGTCAATATGGAAGAGAATAGATTATTTTTTTATGTATTCATTTCATCTTTTGTTACGCTAATTAACACTTAAATTAAGAATCCCTCATCATGCCTCCGACTCTCTCACCGAACTCCGGACCTTGTCTCGGAGGTCTGATCTTGAGCTCATCTGCTCGCCATGTTCCTTTTCGAACCTATGAACCCGCTGTCCCGACAGGTCGTCCACCTGACAGTACTTAATCATCGTATCACTATCCTCCGTCTTGACAATCCTAACGCCGTTCGTCGACTCCGCCATGGACGAAAAGGTCATGACGCGCTGCTCTTCCAGTCCCTCCTTGTGCATGGCAAGGAAACCCGACACCACGCCGACCGACGCAATGATGAAGGTTACAGCGTAGACGGTCAACAGCACTTCCCATTGGTAGAAGAAGAAATTGGCCGTCTGTTCGCGGAGACATGGGTATTTGGTCTTTGCGCCGCCCATACCGACACCTGAGGGTCTGCTTGGGTCGGAAGCCCATGACACGGCGATCATCTGAGGATCCGAGAAGAGAGAGATGATGATGTCTTCGTAGATCTTTCGCACTTGGTTCTGAAGCTCGTGAACGGGGAGCCACTCATGTCGGTCGAGCAGTCTTGAGCGGATGATCCTGGACTCTGTGATGGTGCCCGGGATCTTGATGTCTCCGTTGATCAGATCGCGCAGTTGCTTTCCGAGAGCGTGGTAGGCGGCAGTCCGACGATACCTTCGGACGTCCTGTGGGAAGATGTAGTTCTCGGCGGGCATTGCCATGGTCTTGTCGAGAGTTCCGTCGTCGCTGTCCTCGCCTCGCAAAAATGTCGTGTCGATGATCTTGTGCATGTAGTCTCGCTTCTTAACCTCATATGTCTGGATACCACCCGTGTAGTTGAGGCTCACTGTGTAGTTCGTTTCGTAATGCTCGCAAGCAAAGACTACAGGCTTGTACGCGTCGTACCATCCTGGCGCGGTCCTATCTCCGGGGTGTGACTCAGTCAGGTTGTCGACGGACGCGTATCCGAGCCAGATGACGGGTTCAGTTCGAAAGGCGCCGAGATTCTTAGGAAATGGGGGCGAATGGATGGGGATTCCGGCGTCACCGGATTCGATCTGCTGCTCGGCATACTCGCCCTCGTCGGCAACAGCATAGTAGGTGTAGTTCCCGAGCGGAACCAGGGTGCTCATGTTGAAGGGAGCCTTTACGTTCCCCAGATTCTTCAGCGTAGAGTTCATTCCACTGGCAAGCTCCTGGCACTTGTATCCCGGAGCGACAAAGTTGATGGTCGTCGAACAGTTCCAACCAGCTCCGCAAACTTCGAGTGCTACATCCTCCCTCGCAATGGCCTCCTTTCCGTAGAGGACCTTTGCGGAAATCGCTGCCAGCGGCTCGCTGAACTTGGTCCAGTAGTCGAAATGATTGGCATCGTTCACGTCCTCCGAGGTTGTGTTCCATAGGGAAAAAGAAAGACTTCTCAAGTCCTGTCCCGCGGGGATGTTGACCTTTCTGAAGTCGTTGGTTTCGTCGTGAGAGAAGTTGAGCGTTCGGATAGAGGGGCACGTTGTTTCTTGATGTTTGGTCTCGGCAACAACGTTGAGAGTGGCGGAGGAGAAAATAACGACTAGAGGGCTGGCCCAGACATAGATGGCGAGGAACATGACGAGCCAGGACTTCTGCCATGCTTCCTTGTTGAAGAGCTCCACGGCGTCATGAGGGGCTCCAAAAAGCGAGTCGACAGCATTGACCGAGTAGGTCTTCTGTCCGACCACTCTCCAGGCGGCCTGCTGATGGGCCATCAAGAGGGCGAGGACGAAGGCAGCCTTGGCCGTGAAAGAGATAAACTGACCCAAGCGCAGCCACCATTGTTGGTCCTTCGCTTCGCGACCATCAAGCGACCAGTAGAGAAAATGATGACCAATTGCGCCGGCAAGTCCAATGACGAGACAAATTACCATGGCCCACTTGCTCTTGAATACAGTCTTCCACCAGTGGTCGTGGTTTGCTGTCTTCTGGCCGACAGCCGAGCCGGCCTTGTGATTCGTTCGATTGGCGTTAACAAGAGGGTTGAGCTGGCTGTCATGTCTGCTGCGAAAGACCGGAGAAGACGGCGTGAAGGGCGATTGGAAGCGCGAGCCTGGTTCGCTTGATTGGCTTGGTGATCGGGCAAAAGCCTGCGATCCCGTCCCAGTGTGAGGGCCCGTCGGGACTTCTGAGTAGTCGACATACGCCCGACCACTGGGGGCTTGGGAGTAACCCGGAGGTTTTCTGCTGATCTCAGGGTCCATCTCGAAAGGGATATTGGATCTGATGTTTGGGACTTTGGAAGTCCGTACTTCGAAAGGTCGTCAGACGAAAGAGCGGCTTGCGAGCCTCTGCAAGCTACTTTTAAATGGGCTGCACAGGGCTTTTACGATCTTGTCAAGTCCCACAGAAGGATTCTCCTCCCGCATCCTTGCCAAGAGAAATAGGGCTCACCTATTCGCGGATACCGTGCCCTACGGAGTTAGTAAGGCTCTATACCATGTCGGACGAGAATGGCTTCAGCCCTGGCTGGTGACCGAGTGCATGGGGGGGCAAGTAGCGGGTGTCTCAAAGCTGCTAAATTCAGCAGCGATCTAGAACTACTCCGCAAACCGGCGCAGTCGCTTCGCTAGTTGTTGGCGCGTGTACGACGAGGTGGCTTGGGAGGATTGCCGAGCGCACCCTTCAATATCTTGGCTGCATGGTCGGCGACCACTAGGATCGTTAGGGAAAATCAGCCTCTTTGGGGCGGCCGACTTTACACCCAAGTCAGAAAGGCGTGAGAAGGCAATGTGCAAACAGTCGCCTTAGTTCTACTTTTGTCTTTTTGGGAATGCGAGCGAGCTGAAAGCAGCCATCCTCTCCCACCGACTTTCGTCCAGTACCAATAAATGCTGAAGAGCGAGCAAGAAGTCCGAACAATCCAGGTGCTCGGATCCGCCGCAGGACCGTAAGCTGACAACGGACAGGGGCATGGGTGCCTGAGAGGCCGGGTGTGCGCTCCTTGGCCTCTTGGTCGCCGATGACAAATTTGCGACAATCCCTGATGTGATGCAACTCTCTCTTCCGCAAGGCAAGAGGTGTGCTATGCACTCCGTATAAGACGAGATATTCATGGCCACTCCGGCCGAACGATCCGCACATTGCTGCGGCACGAGTCAGTTTGGAATCCTGCCAACCTCGACAGTTATTCAGTAAGCTTAACCAGGATAAGCACCAAGCGTTTCAACCGTCCAAAAGAAGCGGCGTGGGTCCTCGTGCACTGCCCAGCCCCTTCGCTCACTGCCACGACTGCATGCTTGTCCTGGCTAGTTGGTTGCCCAGGAGCCGATGTGGCACAGCTGTTTGCTGACTGCAGAAGCTCTGGGCTAAATGGGGAACAGCTGGATCCTGGTCCTGTTGACCGGACACGAGAGCTTCCACCACTTGGTACCCTTGCCTTTCAACAGACAATTTGTTATAGTTGCAACGGCGCGCGCTGGAAGCCCGGCGAGAAAGAGGGACCGTCGGGACGTCTAATCAGAAATTATTTCAGGCCCTTCACTCGCCAAAAGCAGTCACGGCTACACTCATCATCTGCAATTGAATGTACTAGGACCGAGTCGAGCCTGGAAAAAGCGTCCGGGGGCTTGACACCCACCACCGAATTTTTGTTCTTCGCGTGTCAATATACACTGCCGGAAGAGATGCTACGGCCAAAAGAAGAAGAAGAAAAATGGGAAGAATTAGCTAGCGCCATCTCACATTTACAAGTTGCTCAAGTGCCTAGGCAGACCCGTTGACTGTCCTTTCTGGGGTAATTATGAGTCGTCTAGCCGTCCTTGCTGAGCGACAGTGGATGCGTTTGACCGTATTGCTGTCTTCAGGTTATGTATTTATAGATATATTTATATTTACATCAAGACATTGTGATATGAATAGTGCGTGTGGAATCCTTATCCTCGCTGTAAGACAGATTGCAGGCAGCATTCACTTTTGCGTGCGTCTTTGCATTTTTCTGGCAACTTCTAATCGAAGCTGACGCGAGATCTGCCTCGAGGTGCCTCTGTCTTTGGAATCAGTGCAACACCTGCTTTACTAATGCAACGTGGGGGGGGGGCAATAAATATCGCCACCACCCAAATGATATGACATTGTCGAGCCCTTCTTAGGTGGCGACCTCTACAGCCTTCTTTGCAGCTTCACCAAACCCAGCTTCAACATAGAGACCGAGATTGGCCTGTTCCAGCTACAGCAATAGTCAATATCGAGCTTGAGACGACTTATAGTGCACTCACCATTGCCAGACCCTCCTCTGAGTTTGTACCTTGCAAACGGACAACCACTGGGACAACGAGAGGCCCCAACTCGCTTGCGGCAGCGATGATGGATTCGGCAATCATATCGCATCTTGTAAGCCCTGCAACGGTTAGACGAGAGTTCCAGCTTGCATGTAAAAGGCTATCTCACCGCCGTAGATATTAACCAATATGGCAGTGACTCTCTCATCCCGCAGAATAATGTCAAAAGCCCTCAGCATCGTATCCGTCGTCGCCTTGCCACCAGCATCGAGGAAATTAGCACTCTTCCCTCCGTAATGGCTGATGGCATCGTTGGTAGCCATTGCGAGGCCTGCCCCGTTAACAACGTTACCAATATTGCCATCCATCCTCACATAGACAAGGCCGTGCTGCTCTGCCTCCACCTCCTCGCTGACTTCCTGCTCAAAGTCTCTCAACGCGAAAATGTCCGGCTGACGGCTTTGCGCCGCGTCGTCGAAAGTGAAGCGGGAATTCATGCACATCAGCTGTCCGTCGGCTGAGCGACGAACGAGGTCGTCGATGTCGAGGCTCGTTGCTTCTTCGTTAACAAATATCTGGTACAGGCCTTGAAGTACCTGTTTCAGATTCGTGGCTTCGGCATCGGGGAGGGACATGCGGTCGGCGATCCGCTTCGTGAGAGCTGGAGTGATTCCCTCGGTGAAGCCGAACGGAAAGCTGTACGGAAGTATACAATGCTCCATGGTCTGAGATCTCACGATAGAACCGTCTTCAATTAAGATTATTGTCGGGCAGTAGTTCTCCCTGTCGATAGTCATGCAGAGCTTCCAGTTCCTATCATACGGAATTGATTCAAGGACGTCGACGTGCTTGATCATGTGCTCCCTCTCACCAGGATAACCTGGCAGGAGTTCGTAACCAAGCATCCTCGCGGCAATGGTAGCTCCGTCCTCTGGGTTCTTAGCGAAGTCAATTTCAGCGGGAATGCCCGAGCTGAGTTGTCTACGACCGTGGATAGTTTGAATGAACTGTGGTTTGATGAAGCATGGCCCACCTGCAAGATCATGGTCGTGAGCGAATGTTTTTGTGATTCCAAATACAATCCTTCATACCTAGCCATCTCATGGCCTCTCGAACTTCATCGACGGACCGCGCTGTTATGTCTCGAGGCACCGGGATCCCAACCTGGACTGTGATTAGTGACAGTAGCATCAATGCAATGGTGTACCGCCATCCAAACCTCTTTGAGCAAAGCCTGGGATTGGAATGTGTGCAAATGCAGGCTTCTTCTGCTAGTTGGGGAGGTCTGTATAGCATAGTTAGCAGTGGATGTGAGTAGCCGATTTGGAATGCACGTACTTTGCTTCGCTTCCACAGTCGCAGGATGGTCCCTGGCCGACTTGTCATGGTGGCAAATGATGGAGGGGATAAATGACAAGGAAATGAGACCAGGTACAAGAAGTATAAAGGAGCACAGAATAGTTTCGTCTATGCAGTAAAATAACCTCAGCGAATGTGCAACATGCTGCGGGCAGACGGGAAGGTAAACGCCGAGGGGCAGAGGCGGGGTTGATCGGCACGATGCGTCCCGTCTACCGAAGCCTATCACGAGGCCGACTCAGCTGAGGTCATAAAGTCATGACTTCCAAACGGGACATCTTCTTTGAAGTGTACCGGCAAATGAAATTAGAATGTTTGTCCCAGTGAATGAAAGATCTATTGTCAAACGAGTCAAATTCTGTATTGGTCCTGCTCCAAGTTCAACCCAGCCGCTGTCCTCTTCGCCCCCGTTGGCATATAGCCTACCTAGGTATGAAGTAGCCGAGCATCAGACTGCGAAATATCTAAACCCCTAAAAGTGCCCTCATTGTGCTGCCCATGACACCCGGATGCGGTACAACAACTGCTCCAGCATCTTCGAGAGCTTGTGCCTTGAATGCGGCAGAGGCATCCCTCGACGATAAAACAGCACCCGCATGGCCCATTGTCCTTCCCTCTGGAGCTGTTCTTCCAGCCACCATTGCGATGATGGGCTTTGGATCAGCTGACTTTCGATACTCTCTGATGAGCTCTGCTGCCTCTAGTTCAGCCTCACCCCCTATTTCCCCAATAACAATAATTCCCTTGGTTTCTTCGTGCGTGAAGAAGAGTTTCAGCCCATCGGCCAAAGTTGTACCTGTCCCACAGTCAACACCAACTCATTCTCACTCAGTCACAATTTTTCTCATACCAGGCAACGGATCCCCTCCCATGCCGACTACGATGCTCTGGCCGAGCCCTGCTGCTGTCGTCGAGCCCACCGCCTCGTAGCTCAAGGTACCAGACTTGGATACAATGCCAACGCAGCCTCTAGAATACTGCCGATAGGGCATGAAGCCAACCCGGCACTGCTCGGGGGCGATGATTCCTGGACAGTTTGGCCCGACCAGTCGAGTTTTGGATTGGCTTCTCAGCACCTCTTGCACGCGCAGCATGTCATTCAAAGGGATGTGCTCAGCCACGGACACGACGAGTGGGACCTCGGCCTCGATGGACTCGATGATGGCTTGCGCTGCGGATTGGGCGGGGACGAAGAGGCAGCTCGCATGTGGTTTGACCGTATCCATAGCCTTTAAGAAATCTCAGTGGTGAGATATGAATCATGATGCTAAGATGTGTAATGGTGTGCTTACCTCTCGTACTGTGTTGAAGACGGGGAAGCCAAGATGCGAGTGGCCACCCTTGCCGGGCGACACACCTCCGACAATGTTTGTACCATACTCAATGGTCTCTTTTGCGTTTATCGATGCCTGTATGAGTGTGGGCAACAGATAGATCTCAGTTGGGAGTGCGAGATCAAACATACAGCTTTCCCTAGGCCTAAGTGGTTTGGTTAGCGATTGCCGGTTAATGACCATGTCATGGTCGTCTTGGTAGAAGCCTCATAGGTACACACCCTGGTAAATAACACGAGTGGATTTCGAAATATTCAAATTCGATATGGTTTGCTCATAAGACGCCCAAGACCGAGATGATGCGGAGAAGCTGCGGACGGCCTGTGACAGCCTGGCGAGATGTCGGCCTCTTGGTGACATGGCAGGGGACTTCTCTCCGCTAGGAGGGTCTCAACGGATAGCAGCGAATAGTCTTGTCGAAAAAGTAATATTACGGACTCTATCAAGCGCGAAAGCGCCGGAACACGTCGAAGTATTGAAGGAGTGTTGAATCATCCGCCGTTCGTGGTCGGGGTTGGAGCCGAGGCGGGGGAGACTGAAGAATAGACCCACTCACCTTTTGGAATCAATTGCATGGCTTCGTATTCGTAGACGTCCTCGTCCTTGGGCTTTTCACTTTTACATCGAACAATCGAAAATGCTGTTTATGCAACATTGAGCTACTACGCCAATACATTTAGAATCTTTCTATACCTAAACACAAAGAAACATCATGACGTCGTCTGCTGCCCTCCCTTCCACGCCGCGTGCTTCCGGTAAATGTCCTTGCGGAAGACGTCCTTCAGCTCCGCAATCAATTGTCCATCAACAGGCAAAGCCGCCTGAATAGCACCAACACCACAGAGATCATTCTTGCGATCAACGAACCAGGTAAGCGTCAGACCCCCTCCCCAGGTAAGCGTCCGCGCCCCGTACCACCCATCGACGTCCTCCAGCGTCAACAGACCACCCAGCCCGTAGCCCATTTTCGTTTCTGGCTCTACACCCACGCGGAAGAAGACGCCCATGGGGCTCTCGAGCGCAGCTTGGTGGCCGGCAGTAGCTTCGGGGGCAAGGTGGTGCTGAAACATGTCGTCGACAGTCGCAGGCTTCAGTATCTTCCCGTCGTTGGCCAGCAACGAGTGCAGCACCTTGACGTAGTCGATTCCGGGAAGAAACATGCCGTGGCCCCCAAAGTCTCCCTTCCCGCGCAAGTTCATCTCGCCTCCGCCGCCGAGCACCGCGCGCCCAAGCCCATCCGGGTCGTCGGGGTTGAGGTCGACGAGACGGCTACGCAGATCCTCGCGAGTGGCAGGGTAGAACTGCGCATCCTTCAAGCCAAGAGGGGCCAAGATGCGATCGAGGACGTGCTTGCCCAGCGTGCGGCCCGTCACTCGCTCCACGATCCGGCCGGCCCAGTCGAGGCCGGGTCCGTACATCCAGCCCGCGCCGGGTTGGTGGGCAAGCGGATACACGAAGAGCTCCTCGACTGTTTTTTGCGTGCCTTCTTGCGGAGGACTAAACTTGTTGTACCATTTTCCCACGAGAGGGTGCAGGAAGTGGTAGGCAGTACCAGCGCTATGAGTGAGGAGCATTTCCAGTGTAATGGGACGAGCCATTGGCTCTAACAAAGGCTCGCCGTCTTCGGAAAAGCCAGTGAGGACATCCCTTGTAGCAAGCTCGGGTGCGATAGTCGACAGGTCTCCTGTTAGAGATAGCAGGCCATCCTCGACGCATTGTAGAGCGGCGATTGTGGCAATCAACTTGGTCGCTGAGGCTAGAAACAGCACATCGTCGAGCTGTTGCGGCCGCTTCTCGCCGGAAAGAAGTGTTCGTTCTCCAAGCGCCTTGTTGTAGACGAAGTTACCCTCTGCATTAGTGGCACAGATGACGGCGCCATTGATCTTGCAGGCATCAATGGCGGCCTGAAACTTGGTCTCGATGTCGTTGGACATGGCAAAAGGTGATAGTGAGTTGAGTCTAGAGATGAAAAGATGAGAGATTTGTAGTTCCCAGAGAAGTGTGATGATCTCTTTCTCATCGCAAAACTGCTCGAATGAAGAGGCCTTTATAATACTTTTCCGTTGCGCAACTAAACCACCGGCCCACATGAGGTTTTCGAGGACGTGACTCCTCCGGCAATAACACAACCATCAACCAATCAACATCCAACGTTTCCGAACAGACCAATGAGGAGCCCGCCCTGTCTCCTCCGATAATAAGAAATCCATCATCGCCAGGGGCCTTTTGCAACAGGATTCGCGATGAAAGCGACGAGACTAGTCGCTCTCCTCGTACTATTGTTGCAAATGGCAAATCACTCAGAGAGATCGCCATCCCAACTTGCCAAGGGCATGCCCCCAATTGTTTCGGGCGTAATTCGGGGCACATCGTCGTTTTCCACCCTTTCCCAAAGCTTAAACAGGCTCCCGGTTGTTATCTTCATCCAACTAAAGTACCGCTGGCCAGTTCCCATCCAGATTTGGCACCTTTTGCTTAGGTTGTTATAGGGATTGGCAATCTAGGGAGTTGAAAGATATCGTACGAGAAAGGGCCGCGGTGGCCGAATCGCGCCATGTTCCTCACTGTGAGTTGCCATATCTCTGTACCAAGTCTCTCATAACATCAAGGACCCTTTCAAAGTGATTAGCCACCGCACTACACAATACGTTAGAGGTAGTCTCACTGTGTGCGAAGAGTCTCGTTGTCGACAAAGAGCGCTGATACATGCGTGTCGAACCTTCTGGCTTGATGTCAGCCGCATTGGACCGAAAGTGAAGGGACTTAATGTCTTACAGTCTGTAGAGATCCAGGCGGCCTTCAAAGTCTTCTTCCGGTGGCGAAATCTGGACGAATGAGTTGTAGGCAGCAATGTACTCAGCTCCGAACCTATTGCAGGCTGGTCGCCACTGGCCAAACTCGTCTCCAAGTTCGTCATGTTAGCCGAACTTGACGACTGGGTGTTCGTATAAGAACTCACATTCGTTGTGCGCAAAGAAGCAGCATGCATCAAAGACAATAGGCTGACCGTTGCTCACATCGATACCTGCATTTGCATACCAAAGATCCCCGTGGACAAGCGAGGGCTTCAATGTTCGGCCTTCGCTCTCGAGGGGTCTTAGCAGTCTCGGGATGACCTTGTTGAATAGAGTACGAGAGAGGTCGTTAAGCTCCTCGTTCGGCCCTTTCCTTTCGATCTCAAGGTCAAGCGCCCACCTCATGCTCTTGGCGAAAAATATCTCCCAACTGTCCTCCCATGCCACAGATTGGGGTAGATTGCCAGCATACGTGGTGACGGGGAACCCAAACTTTCCAGTTGGTGATGCGCTTTTCTGGTGCAGGTTGGATAGCAGAGCAGCGAACTGGTGAGGATCGGGCATATCGTCAGTCATATCTCGGAACTCGCAGAGGAAGAAGTGGGTGTCTGGGATTGTCGTGTAGGTACCGCAGGCGATGGGCTTAGGCACGAATTCTGGGAGGACATGGTAGACAGCACTCATAGACTCAAATTCGCCCTTGACCATATTCCAACCAAGTTCTTTTGAGATAACCTTGATAAAGAATGACTCCCATGTCCCGTCGCTGAGCGAGACGTCGATCCGACCGGTCCGGGCCCAGAAGCTTACACCATGGTCGTCGGTGGATGTGACTTTGCATCCTTTGGGGAGTTCTTGGAGGCAATTAATACCAAGAATGGTCCATGAACCAGCCAAGCTCTGCGAAGGCACTTACCCTTTAGGACGGCTGGGTCGGCTTTTGTATTGCCCGCCCCAAATTCCAAGCCATTTGCGCCGTCGTAGTTCATTTTCGTGCGAAAGAATGTCCCAAAACTACTTGGAGTCCAGGTGCAAAACGATGGAACTCGAGGGGCGGACGGGGTTGCGTGGACGGCGTCTTGCGTATCGCCCAATTCCCCCAGAGATTTGCAAAAATCCCGCATCGAGGCCACGTGTCTGGTTACGGGGGAAGCTCTTGTTGTCTGGCGCTCTATTTCTCTTTCAGGCTTTATTTTGTGATGTGTTTGTTTATCGCCGTGGTTGACCTGGCTTGACCACGTAGCGCCGGCTTCGGGACGAGCCGCACTCCCGAGCCTTAGTGCTTTTCGGGCCTTGGACTCCGAGGCACGCACAGTTGAGGGTATTCAGTTGTTTATTCATTTTATTAGCCATCTATTCGAATTTCGAACCCAGTCTTAATGCCCGGCCATAGAGATGGCAGTGATCTTGTCCGTCAAGTGTTCGACGGGAAACACGACCTTGACACCGTTGGCCTCGAGTCTTTCCTGCCCGTCATTATTCGCTATAAACGTGCCGGGCTCTTTTATGCCCACGTAGACCGTCTTGACGGCGCCCTTTAGTCTCAGGATTCTGGTCGCACAAGTCATATTGCCGCTAAGTCTCTCGTTGCAAGGCTCCATGGTCGTATACAGCACCGTGTTGGTGGGCAGGACCTCGTAAATGCGTTCCTCCGGAAGGTTGTATTTGTCGGCTATCTTGATGAAGCAGCACTGCTCGGCATGGGTCGTGCCAGGGTCTCCCTTGTAGTCTCGCGGGTACTCCAACGAGTATCCCGTTGACAAGACGTCGCCCTTGTCGGCGTCGACAAGCACGGCTCCGACGCAGAATTTGTTGCCAGCTGGGGGCGACTTTTGTGCCTGAACGAGGGCGTACTCCATAAAGGCAGTGTGGTCCCCCACCCTGAAAGTTGGATAGGTCGGTTGTGAGCCCATGGCGAAAGCGTTGTCTGAACTGATTTGAAGTGTGCGTGTAATACACCCTGAACGAGCAATGAGTAGTAATGACAAGAAGAGGATGGGGTAATGGGGGTGTTATTGAAGTCTGGCGTGCGCGATTTCTCCAGGTGAACGTTATTATCCTTCACAATCAATACATTGGGTTGGATCAGGGGGCGGTTAAGGCAAGTAGCTGATTGGTGGTTGTGTTGCATGGGCAGAAGGGGGTCCCCTATTCCATGCATGGCCAACGGAGGAAGAACCTCTTCTCAACCAAACCTGCCTGTTCTTTTAGATGACGGCATGGAGGAACGACAGTGCAAGGATTACCGTCGATAAGGCGCGAGAAAAGACGACACACAGGACTATTTGCATCGCCATCGGCGTTCCGCGCATTGGCGAGTCTTGCGGGCCACAATGGTTAGCCCTCGTACTTCTGGTTCCCCAATAATCCCCATGCCTACTAGGTTAGGTATCGCTAACTGAACGGATCGGTGTCGCAGTTCTTTCGAAAGCAGCGACGCACCAACTCCGACCTGCCCCAGGGTGGCCCCTCGAGGAGCCGTAGCTCGACAACAAGCTCAAGGAGCCCGTTTTCCCTTTCCAAAACGCTCTCCAGGGCGTCCATCAACACAGTCGATAATGCGGACAACCTAAAAGGCCCCCTTGGACTGACCCTCCTACATTCCCCGCCAGAGCCCCAGATCGACTTCATATTCGTCCACGGCTTGGGCGGCAATTCGAGAAAAACATGGAGCAAGGCGTCGCCAGATGCGACTCATTTCTGGCCACAAGAGTGGCTCCCCGATGATCCAGACTTCAAGAACGTGCGTATTCATAGCTACGGATACGACTCGGACTACTTGAAGGGTAAGGAGGACTGCTTGAACATACATCACATCGGCAAATCGTTGCTGGGTGCCATGAGCACGTCTCCATGCCTTGTTGGTTCCAGAACATACATCGTCGCCATTGGCCATAGCATGGGAGGCCTGGCGATAAAGAAGGCATACATTCTGGCTTGTCAAGACGCCGTACACAGGGCATTGGCGAGGCGATTTGGGGCATTCTATTTCCTCGCCACCCCGCATCGCGGTGCCGACTCGGCAAGGATGTTGAGGAATATACTCAAGCTCGCCTACGACCGGGCTTATGTTGCGGATTTGGAACGGAATTCCGGGGCCATTCAGGTCATCAACGACGAATTTCGGCACTTTTCGGCAGACCTGGAGCTGTGGTCGTTCTACGAGACGCAGAATATGAAACATTTTAGTTCGCCAATTGTCGATCCAGAGTCGGCTGTCCTGGGTTACCGTGAAGAGAAGCAGATACCAATGAGCGCTGACCATCGCTCGATATGCAAGTTTGAGACGCCTCTGGACCCCAACTACGCTCTCCTGCGAAACGCGCTTGCTTCGACTGTGAGCAAAATCACAGCGGCAATTCCCGAAATAATGCTAAGGGAGAAGCGTGACAGGATGAAAGAGCTCAAGAAGTACTTGGAGGTTTCGGACGTCTTGGACGACGATCTTCTGAGCGTCTGCGAAGCTCGAATGCAAGAATCGTGCCAGTGGGTTTCGACCAAAGCCAGTTACGTCAAATGGAGGGATGGTAAATCAGGAAACAACAGGACGCTGTGGGTCAAGGGCAAACCAGCAACTGGAAAGTCCGTTCTCGCGGGCTATGTCATCAATCACCTCCGGGAGTCCGGCCAGGCGTGCAGCTACTTCTTCTTCAAGCATGGAGACAAGTCAAAGTCCAGCCTAGGTCGCTGCCTCAGATCTCTGGCCTTTCAGATGGCGAGCTCCAACACTGAAGTTGGCGACGCTATTCTAGAGATGCAGGCGGATGGCATTCGGTTGGACCGGGTCGATGAACGCACCCTCTGGAGGATCCTCTTCTTGTCTGGTGTTTTCCAATCTGCACTGACTCGTCACTATTGGGTTATCGATGCTCTCGATGAGTGTTCCAATCCTTCGGTCCTCTTCGATGCAATTCTTTCCAAAATCGACGAGTCTGTACCCTTGAGAATCCTCATCACAAGCCGGGATACGGCTGATCTGGATCAAGGGTTCTCAGGTATTCCATCCAACCTAGTACAGTCATTGTCAATCTCGACAACAGACACGGAGCTGGATCTCAGGCTCTTGATTGGGAGGAGCACCCAGTCCCTAGAAGTCGTGGGACCAGAGGACCGCGCAGACTTGGCTGAGAAGATCCTGGGCAAGTCCAAAGGGTCGTTCCTCTGGACAATCTTGGTGCTCAAGGAACTCGTACGCTGCCATAGCAAAAATGAGCTCCATCAGATTCTCGAAGACGTACCGAGAGGCATGGAGTCGCTGTACAAGCGAACCTTGGATTCAATGTCCCAGGCCCCACGAGGGAAAAGGCTCGCCAAAGCCATCCTCACCTGGGCAACATGTGCGGTTCGGCCAATGACAATTAGCGAATTGGACGGCGCTCTGAGTCTGGACATTGAAGACTCATTCCCAAGGCTGAGGGAGAGTATCACGGCGCTGTGCGGCCAGTTGGTGGTCGTGGACAAACTTGGGAGGGTTCAAATGGTGCACGAGACTGCTAGAGAATTCCTCCTTGGCGACAGGTCCGATTCTGAATTTTCCATCGACAAAGCCGAAGCGCATACTCGGATGGCACATGTATGCCTCATATATCTTGCTAGAGAGGAGATGAAGCCTCCGAGGACGAATCGGCGCGGTTCCTTAGCAAAATTCCCGGCCATACGGTCGGAGTTCGCAGCCTATGCAAACACCGCATATTCATACCACCTCTCCAAGACAAATCCACTAGCAACGGAGACTTTTCAACTTATTGAAAAGTTCTTAAAGTGCAATGTCCTCACCTGGATAGAAGCAATCGCCGACTCTCGAAATCTCAACCAACTCATCCGTGCCTCGAAACATCTCAAAGCCTACGCCAATGCGTGCGCCATTGAACGCTCGCCCCTGGATCCTCGAATACGAGCACTACGGCAGTGGACGACAGATCTTGCTCGGATTCCTGCAATGTTTGCGAACGCGCTCACAGCATCCCCGTCAGCAATACACTCGCTGATACCGCCGTTCTGTCCAACCGGCTCCATGATTTACAATACCACCGGCCCAGGTCGGAGACTTGCGGTGGTTGGAGCTTCGAGCCAACAATGGGACGACAGGCTGCTATGCCTCGACTTTCGCCAAGGCCAACCAAGCGCTTTGTGTTATGGAGAAGAGTTCTTAGCCGTCGGTCTCACATCAGGGTCTGTTGCATTGTACTACGCCAAATCCTACCAGGAGCACAAGGTCTTAGATCACGGCGAAGCAGTCAAGCTCATTGCCTTCAAAAGTAGAAGTGACCTCATGGCAACTTGCGGGATGAAGATGGTAAAAATCTGGGATACTAGAAGTGGCGAAGTCGTGCGCAGCCTTGAGAGCCCTCCACGTCCACTGGCTATGGATTTTTATGGCGAGATGCTTCTGGTCGCAAGCCACAAAAACTACGTGGCATCCTGGAATCTGGGGCACGTCGCCCAGCCTGAACCAGCTCGGAGGTTATGGAGCGATGCGCCAGAGACGAGTAGCACACCACCCCGCCAACCCCCTTGCGCACTCACTCTCTCCGCCACCCACGGGATGCTTGCCGTCGCATACAGCGGCCGGCCGATAACGCTGTGGGATATGGAAGAAGACGCCTACGTCGGGAGCTGCGGGAAGAAACACTCCAGCGGAGAAACAAGCACTCACCGCGTCGTCGCTCTCACTTTCAACCCGAATCCGAACATCGGCCTACTCGCCGTTGCCTACCTCGATGGTGACCTCGCCCTCTTGGACCCTTTTACCGACCAGCAGCTAGAATGTTTTCGTGCCAACTGCCAAACCCTCGCCCCAAGCCCCAATGGGCGTCTTCTGGCGGCTGGTGGTGCAGACGGGATAATCCACGTTTACGAGTTTGATACGTTCAAGCTCCTGTACCGGGTCAAGTCATCCAACTCGTACATCAAGCAGCTCGGCTTCGCCAGAGACAGTCTCCGTCTTGCCGATATCCGCGGCGCGCAGTGCACTGTCTGGGAGGCCGAAGGCCTGCTACGGGATTCTCTGGGCGATGACAGCAGCGGCGCCACTTCAACTTCGATGGTAGAAACAGTTTCCGTAGAGGCGAAAGCCAAGATCACCGCGATTGTGGTCCATCCTACGGCCGATGTTATTTTTTGCGGCAAGGATGACGGATCAGTCGTGCTCTACAGTCGCACGACAGCAGCGCCCTTGCGTACGCTCTACAGTCACAAGTCGGCTGTCCGCGTGTTAGCATGGTGTCAGCAGAGAGACGCCATTTTAAGCGTCGATGCCTCCAATGGCATCTTTTTGCACGGAATCCAAAAGTCGGTGAACCAAGGCTGGGATGTGGCGACGCTGTTCAAGTCCCGCCTTGAGTCCGACAAGGCTATCATCGATGTGCTTGTGGGAGAGCTTGCGGGTAAGTTCATGGTATCTACTCGCGAGTCCGATCACATGTTCACCCTGAATGGTGGTGAGCACGAGAGGGAGCAAACATGGCCACACATTCCAGGCGGGCGCAAGTGGCTCTCCTACCCGCAGTCTTCTCTGCACCTAGTCTGTGTCGACCGTGTCAAAGCCCGTATATACTGTTGGGCTGACTGGTCGGAAGTTGGGTCCTTTTCATTATCATTGGACAACGATACGGCGCCGCTCAGAAATGTGATGTTCTATTCTCTTGGCCAAGGACAGAGAATGCTGGTCGAGCTGCCAGATCGGAACGGTTCGACCAACACTAACAGCATTGTGCTGTTCGACGCGGACTGCCTTATCCCCGAAAATGATGAGACCAGGTCCTTGCTGGAGGAATGCCACGATGCTAAAGCAGCGTCAGATCAATTTGCCACCGATAGCGGTAGGGCGAACAGTGTTACTCCTCGCTGTTCTCGAATTATGACTTTTGGGAAGAACATTGCTCACGTCATCGGAATCAACGAGGCGAGGAAACTGGTGTTTCTGGATCGTTCGTCCTGGGTGTGTTCCGCTGATCTCAGCGAGGGTGGGAGAGGGATTGGGCAAGTTCCAGGTTCCGACACAATCGAGGTTTTGAGGCACTTTTTCGTCCCATATGACTGGTTCGCTGGAAGGAGGGATATTGTCGGCGCCTTGATGCAAAGAGATATAATATTAACTCGGGGTGGCGATCTTGCAGTTATTAAGGGCGGTTTGAATTATAGTAAGAGTATTTAATCAGAATTATTTGTAAGGTATAAAAGATAAGTTTTTTATTTTAAAAATATTTAAAATAACTATATAATAACCTTTTAATAAGTAGATAGCTTCTATTAAAATAGAATATCAAGTCCTTTGTAAGTATAAGAAGAAAACTTTAGCTTAGGTTCCTCTTCCTCTGTCAAACTAGCTGAGAGCATTGGGTGCCGGGGCATTCCAAGCAACAGGCCCGCAGCGATAGTTATGTAGTCTATAAGCCTATTCGATCGGGGCAATTGAGGTCACGCATCCCTTGAAGCTTCGGCTTTTGGGCTGTCTCTCTCTTTCTTTGTGTGTCCGAGAACCGGGTCGAGACCGGGTAACCAGTCGAAGACTCCAATCCTCGGCGTCTATCGATTCCAATAGTGGCTATGCCGAGCTTGACAAGAATTCAGGATGCTTGTGACGCGTTTAAACGCCGTTGCTGGTAGTCATCGTCTTTATGCATATGATGTTGATAGCTTGAGATTACCCGAGTTCAAGCAATGACAGATGAGCCTGAACGTTCTCGATGAACCTGGAATCGAGTAAATCTGGAAATTGGGTATTGACTAATTCGCTAAATTCAAAACTAGATGGGCCGCAACCCTCTAGACATTTGTCGCATAGCGGCGTCGTAAAGCTGATTCGAGTTCATGTCCTCGGTGTCTGAACCAGAATCTGGAGGCACTATCCTCCTGGCGGCTACGATTTGCTCGTCTGCTTGCCGGCTCGATGCCCCAGATCCCGACGCCAAGTTCCCCAGGTCTACGGTATCCGGGTTACTACTGGACCGGGACTTCTTATCCGCCGTTTTTGACTGATTGCTAGATAGCTCAATGAACCCAGGTGGGTGTTGATGAGGCGAAGACCCCGCTTGGGTCGAATTACCTCGCGTCTTGACGAATTCGACCAGCTTGCCGAGGGTAGCAAACTCCAGCTTGAGTTTGATGGAGTAGATGACCATTTTGACTCCTTGCTCCAAAAGAAAGTGGTTTGTGTACATGATGACCAATAGTCCAATATCCATTGCCACAATCATGACGTTGACTCCGAATAGGTACCACATGAAGAGCCTCTTCTGGTGGCTTTCGTCGAGTGAGGTTTTTAGGATATCCACGACCTTCCAGATATACAGCCCAGAGATGAAGAATTCCTGGATGCAGAAAAACGTCAACTGCACCTTCTCTAGGGTGTTGTAAAGTTGTGGATTATGGTTTCCTCTCCGACTCGCTCCGTGAGTCGTCGTGTAGAGCAGAATCGTCATCGTTATGTGCCAGACACAGCCATTGACGATTATCATCCAGAGGACGCCACGTAGGATTCTGTCATCATACAAAACTAAGTGAAGTCGAGAGTATAACACGACAGACTGCCCGGTGACAAGGAGGATCCAACCTATGCTATTGAATACCATGCCGACATAGTTTACGACAAGGTCGAAGTAGTCCAGCAGCCACCCAAGGCTATACGGAATCAAAGCAAAGGTTGTGACGAGAATGCTCCAAAAATAAAGGCCGCGCCACTGCTTGAAGGTGATGAAGATGAGAGTGAGCAGTTCGAGGCCGTTGTAGAGGGACAGAATCGAGCATATCTAGACCAGCGCATTAGCGGCTGCAACGGAACCTACCAATTATTCGCGCGCGGAAATTAATTACCATGACCATGACGTCTGTCGGATTGTAGACGGCCTCGGCCATCCTTTTGACCAAGAAATTGGACGGGCTGGACAGAGGCATATTCGCGGAGATTGTCGTTTGCTCATCTTCATAATGTGAGAGAGCCAGCCACATGGCTGTAGCGCTGAAGCTGTGGAGGCTGCGATGCGAGGAATGGAGGAGCAACAGGGAGAAGCATTTTTCACTTTGGCTGTGGAGGAGTGTGGAGGTATAAAAAGGGCAACGTCACCTGTTTGGTTTCGAGTAAAGTGGCAATGCAATTGGTGGTGGCAAGGGTTTGGAGAGCCGGGGCAATGGAAATCTGGGGAACGCGGGGGGAGTGAGGATGGGATTCCGTGAGTGAAACGTCATGGTGAAGAAGTCGCTCAAGCTGCTCGGGCATAAAGATTTGGCGTGTGAAGCTATGCTTGAACGGTCCTGAAGCAGAACTTTGGTGGGCGAAGATCGCACCACGTCGAGACAAGTCTCAGGAGATGCTTGACCACTCGGACACTCGGAATGACATCCTTGCAAGCTCTCACCTCGTTGTTGGACGGCGGCGGTTCCGGCGGCTAATGAACGGTGGCAATGAAAGGGCACAACCTTGTTTTAAACGAGCTTTGAGATAGTGCGGCTGCCTATTGGCCGACTGCTGAAATGAAGCTGCTGATCGAAATGCGCCGTCTTAAAGTGTCGTATTAGGTATGTACTGATATGTTCGAGTTATCAAGCTCAACTCGCCTGAAGAAAACTTGAATATATATACACCGAATCTAATAGTAAAGTCTAATTAGGTATCTATCTACTCAGCCCTATTACTGCGAAATGCCCTAATTAACATCATCATGGATGCACGGCATTGCAGTTGGTGCAATAGTTGAGAGTAATATGACAGGTGTTTGACAGGTACGTAGTGCCACACTTGCCAACGTCGTCATTGTCCTTCATGTATTGAACACTGATATAATTGTTTGATCGACTCACTCAAACTCATGGAAAAGGATTGACTTACGCGTCCTTGATCTGTCGACCAGTCATGCCATCCATGTAGTCATCGCACTGGACGTAGGCAATGCACCCGGCCTGGCCAAGCGTAGCAGCCACAATAATACCGCTCTTGATGCGGGAAATGTAGGCCGTGTACTCCACGTAAAGAGTATCGTCTTCATACTGCGACACGGCGCGGCTGCATGCATCGGCGAGGCTGTGACATTGGCTCGTGTTGGTGGCGTGCGGAAGCCAGAAGTCCTGGTAGGTAATCAACTGGTCCTCCACCCAGAGTCTCTAACAGCCAACTTGGAGGCCCGCACTGTCGGGAGCGTGAGGGGTTGTCAGCCACGACTAGAAGAGTCAACTTCCCGGATGGCTCTGCTCGCGGTTCCCGGCTCTGCAGTCGAATCTTGTGCGCTGGTACGGGTGTAGCCGAGGAGCCCTCTCCACCAGATCCAGGGATGGCATCAGCCAGCTTCTGGGCAAGCGAACGGGCGCGAGCATCATATCGCAGGTTAGGGTGTGGTTGTTGTCGATCAAGACGGGGTTTTCCCAGATGTGAGAAATATACACACCCTTTTCAGACGCGATAATGACCGCCGTACATCCGTAAATACCATTGACGCCGGCGGATGCATGGCCGTAGGTTGGGTAGCCAAACCATTGACCGGACGCATCTCCAATTTGGCTCACCCACACAGGTGCCAGAGACGAGACATAGCTTGCGTACGGAGCGGAAATATCTGGAAGAGCACGTTCATACAAGAACCGCTTGGCCAGAGCCTCGTCTGAGTTGGGCAACCAGTCTCTCTTGGATGCAGAGTCTGTTAGGCTCGCAACCTCGGCGCTGTTGAGAACTCCGTAGCTAGCAGTAGGCAAGGTATCGGTTGTGATGGAGGAGAGAGCTCCATATATCTAATCCTTCTGCTGGTTTCTGTCATCAGCCTTCATCCATTTCTCGGCCGCAATTCCCTCCTCAATGACGGTTTTCATCTCATCGTTTCTCATGCGTCTCGCATACTCGGCTGCACTCCCAAACGCTCCTTTCAACAAAGGATCCGCCCCCCGGCTCAGCAGCCACTTTGTCCTTTCAACGGCCTCTGCCATGACGGCGTAAACAAGCGGATACCGCGCTGTCGCGTGCCGGGACTCGTCCCTCTGGTTCACATCTGCCCCGGCCTCCACCAGCAACTCCATAATTGGAATCCTTCCAGCGTCGAACTCCTGGCTCGGTGCCACGCGACCAGAGCGTGGGTTTGTGCCGGCGGGGTACACTCCTGCCGCGCTGTGCAGTGGCGTCCCGTTGCCAATGTGCGCGCCGGCTTCGAGGAGCATTTTGACAGCCTCTAGACTGCCGTGGTTTGCAGCAGCCTCGAGCGCGGCGCATGAGGCTGAGTCAGGCTCGTTTTGGCGGTTGACGCCCAGGTTGGGGTTCGCGCCATGGGCCAGAAACCAGCTGAGGAGGGGAATGTTGGTCACAACCTTCGCGAGTAAGCCAGCACGGTCAGGGCTCAGCTTGGTCGGCATCCAACCGTGGCCGAGGATAAGTTCAAAGAGGGCAATCTGCTGGTCCGGAGGCGCTCTGAAGATAAGTTCAGGCGTGAGTCGAAGAACAGGCGCGCCACTACCCAGAAGATGACGAGCAGCGTCGACGTTGCCGGCAGCAATCGCAAAATTGAGGCCGTGATTGAGGAAAGCTGGCGTGGGAGGCGCCTCAGAAGCCATGATGGACTCAATGTCGGATAGCGGCCCATGGCGACAAGCAAATTCGTATGGGGTCAGACTGGAAGAAGGGGCCGTAACGCTTTGGAGAGGGTTCTTAGCGAAAAACCTCTCGTCACTAGGCTGCGTGATGGGAACATCGTCATATGCGGTGCCCATTGTTCTTGCTTGAGGCTGCATCTGTTGTTGTAGCTGATTGTTCCGAGGAGTCATGACCATGGCCGAGTCTTGCTGGCTGGGTGCCATCATCCGCATGTGTTCCTCCTGAGCTTCCCTCGCCTCAGCTTTTTTCATCCGAGCATGCCTCATCATCCGCTCCCGCAGCCGAAGTTGCTCCTGGGATGCCATTTTTGGTCGATCGCAAGCTGACGCTTATGTCTGGGACGTGATCCAATGTAGTCGGGTCTTTGGGCTTGATGTTTTGCGGCATACGAAACACCTAGTTCCAGGTGTTGCAGTAACTATTAAAGAGTTGCGATGCTGGCAGCGCTGAAACACTGGGGGCCAAGAATAGCGTCAATCCCTAATCATGTGACTCGATGATGCAGGGCACCAAATCCTACGGGACTGACCTAAATCCTTCGCGTAGTTATGTAGATAGAGGAATGTCCGAGCTTCCTCTATAATGTTTGATCTTGATTGCATTGCATTGCTGACTTGTAATTACAGGAGGTTTGGTGGTGACTAGTTCGAGCTGGGCTTGTTACAGGA